>MU224005.1:1665415-1713576 GCA_018584345.1 Thuja plicata
ACATGAGGATAAGAGAAGAAACATTGGATAATCTTCTCCCTGTATGCTCACATGATGAGAAGGCAATTCTATTAGATCTGGTGAAGCCTCATCTCAGAACCAAGACAAGGACTCTTCAGATTATGAAAAAAGAGTATGAGCATATATGAAAAGAAACTGAAAAGGCATTTGCACAAGTGTTTATGGATAGACACATGTATCCATCAACGACACCTACAACTAAGGTAACTCTAGCTCCTCCCAAACAGGTTATAGAACCAGTGATTCAAAATGCACCTATGACAGGTCCACAAGTTTCAGCGCCCTCAGTGTCAATAACTTCTGATCTAGCAAAAGACTCAGAAGACACTATAGTGGTTGATAATATCAAGATATCCATGACAACATCTGACAATGACATGGACAAAGTTGATAAAGCATTTGTAAGCACTGAAGAGATGTGCACTGATGATACATATGTACAACAAGATGAAGTTCCCTCTAATGATCCAGTAGACTTGAATAAAGAGAAAGATACTCAAGATAATGAGACACCAGTCAAGGAGATACCAGTAAAGAGTGAATGCATGGATACCAGTCAAAATACTGTATTCACTCCATCCACTTTACCATCTACTTCATTGTTGTCAAGGTTAACTCCTGACTCAGCAAGTCTAGATGCGTGGGGAGAAGAGGACTTAATGAAGATTGGTGTTCTAGATATGGAAAAGGCCAAAGAAAAATAGGTTATGAGGAACCCTCTTTTATTGGAATCAGTAAACATCTTGAATGATCTAGTGCCTGCAGACAAGAAAGTAGCCAAAATTCAATCAGTTGAAGATGTCGACAACATTCTAACAAGCTTCAAAGCACACTTTAGAGATCTAGTAGACTCTGCTACTAGAATTCCAGAAGATGAGTATAAAAAGGAGAGATTGAATGAATTGGTAAAGAATTTTACCTTAGACTTAAAATCTTTAAAGATTGGGAAATCTATATTGAAAGAATTGGTAGCCAAAGGTAAGAAAGTTATAGCAAACTGCATGGACAGAGTAAAGTTCACCTCTGAACATATAAAAAAGATAGAAGAGGAAGAGATCATGGTGGACAGTATTAGAAAATCAGTTGATACATCCATGCAAGACATGAACATCTGTAATAATGTCTATCAAGGTCAGTTGGACAAGATTGAAAAGGCTAAGTTGGAGATCAGTAAGATAAGAGTCAGACAAACTCAATTGAGAAATGCACTTGTGCCATCTCTAGCAATTCTGAATGAGAACATCAAACAGATTGATGCCACCATTGTGACATATGATCAAGGTCACTGCATGGATTTGATGAAAATGAAGAAGCTGACATATGCCTTATGCACGCATCTTCAGACAGTTGATGCAATGAAGGTATTATGGCAGAAAGAGATCCAATCTCTTCAGATTGTGTACCCAGATGTTTACATGGAGTAAGTATCTAGAAGACTTACAAGTTTTGTACGCCATTGTCATTAATTTCAAAGGGGGAGTAATAGAGAATGTGTTTATATAGGGAGAAATATATGTATATATTAAAAGATGCTGTGATAGATAGTTTTTTGTGATTAAGTCATTTTGAGATACTTGGCCACATTCCTTTGTTGCCATAAATGACAAAGGGGGAGATTGTTGGCAAGTTGAATTCCTGAGGATGCATGACTTATTTTGTGTTTTCATCATAGAAACAAAGTCATATTAAGTTTTTGTCAAAGATAACTTAGAAGATAAAATGACTAAATATGGAAAACAAGACAGATGGAGTTATACAACGATCAACACATCAGCGCACGTGCAAGAGACTGAATCAGAGTATGCACATTCAGATATATGTTCTATGTTTCATGTACATACTAAGTCCAGAAACGCATGGTATGGCATAATAGTATGGAGAAGTTACAGACAAATTAGTGCACCAACAGTCCAGAAGACAAAGCATGAAAGTCGACTAGTGTTTTGATCAGCATATATTATTTTGTTATGTAAAGGCCAAGCACCTATGATAGTATGTTTGTAATGATGTAATTAGTAATGTTGTAAACACGCTTAATCCAATTATTTTGGAAGCATTGTGTATTATGTTTTAGGGTCGACCACAAGTCTTGTTTTGGGTCGCGTCTATTCAGGCATGAATATATAAGTATATAATGTAAAGTTATGTTACAAGTGTCGAAAGATATGCATGAGAAAGATATAGAAGATAAGTATAATGAAGTTAGTATGAGATAAATCTCTTTAAGAGAGTAAGAGCATCAACACATACACAAAACTGATTAGACAGTAGTGTTAGCATAGTAGTTCACTTTTGATATAGTGTATATCAACTATCAGAAGGTTGTAGCCTTCATCTTATTGAGAAGTGAACTCTGGTAGTGAGCGATATACCTTTAACAGGGTTTTGTAAAGACTCTTAATAGGTTCATTGTACTTGCATTGTAAAGACTACTTCTAACAGGGCAAAGGAACTTTAACAGGTTCATTATACTAGTACAATATTTGTGGGTACTAATTCCCACCGGGGTTTTCCTCTAATCAAGGTTTCTAGGTAATCATATCATGTGTTATGTGTTCTTGTATTGAGCTTCATTGGATGTATGTTTGATTTATGTTTAAGTTTATAAAATATAATAAATAGAAAAACACTGATTCACCCCCCCCTCTCAGTGTTTCTAACAAGAATTAGGGTTTGGTTTTGATTATGCTCTAGGTTATTGTTAGAAATTGATTCGGGGTTAGTATTAGTTTTAAGGCTTTGACTTGGGTTTGAGTGTTGAGGATAGGGTTTAGGGTTAGGGTGTGGATTATGATCATAGTTAGGACTGCAAATAAAATCATAACCTTAATTACATCCTAACCCTAATATAACATGCATTAACTCTAGCCATAATGCTAACCCTAACCATAACACTATCTCTAACCCTAATTTAAATCTTAAGAACACCAACTCCAATCCTAATTGAAGTCTAATGTCAACCCTGATTCAAAGGTATTAACCCCACAACAAAATCAATCAATGGTACAACTGATCTTCCCAATATGACAACCAAATCCCCAAGATTGTCTCACATTTCCTTACTCACAAGGTACCCTCTAATCATCAAAACTTGAATTCCAACTTCAATTGTTAGTTCCAACACATTTTAGAGTCTCCTTATACCCCACTCAACATGTCTCATAAAATTTTGGACACTCATTCAACTGATTTGACATCAAACCCCTACCCAGGCTCTAACTAGGCCTTATCTAGTAGCCTTTCAAAACTGGTTTTTCTGACTTAACTCAAATATTGGTCTTAATATCTCTCTTACTAGTTTAATGCATTATAAACAAGGTGTTAAAAAGAAAAATTTAGTGATTTCATTGGTAGATTTAAGCATTTGTATGCTTATATTTCTTATCATGTGCCTAATATTGATGTACAACACATTTTTTATTGCTAATTTACAAAGTAGCAATAGAGATAAGATACTTATGTCTAAATTATCTTTATTTTCACAATTGTGTGTAGTGCTTCATCATTATCAACTACAAGTGGGTCAGTTTGAGAGCACCACTCCAATGGCTCATATTCATGTTGATAAAAGTGATGTCACATCCAATTTCAACAAGTTTGAAAAATCAAACAACTACATCAAAATTAACAAATCATCCAACACTATTGATGAATAACTGGTAACAACATCCAAAGGTGTGGCTTCTTTGTCATCTATTTTAAAACATGCTCATAATTATACTTAGCTTTCTGAATCTTTGCATAATGTGATGTTGAAGTAATTTAATGCTAATGTGTTAACACTTAGTCCTATCAAACCAATTGATACCTCCAAACCTCAATCCAAATACTTTGATCCCAAAGCTTTTCTCCAATATCACTCTTAGCTTGGACACAATATTGCAAAGTGTTTCCGCTTGAAAACTATTATCCAAGATCTTATTGATTTTAAGGTTATATATGTTGATAGTGATAATGATCAAGGGAAAAAAAAATGTGGCACCTCTTAACCAAAACTTGCAAATTTACACTAATTCGTTGTCATCTCATTCAACCAATACCATTGATCAACCTTCTTCTTCCCAATGCATTGGCTATGATGACAAAGTTAATGAAGCCAATCATGTTGATAACCGAGTTGAGCAAGTCTAACATAAACCTCTATCTCAACCTTGCATTACCTTTGATCCTAGCAAGACAATTAAAACACCTAATGGTCCTCTCTATATTGTCGCAAAGGTTAATGGCCTTCCTACCCGTGGTGCTCTTGTTGATCCCACTTGCATGGTGAATGTGATAACTGAAGAACATATTTTTAGTAAACAATTGCAAAAATACTTTTATGATAAATATGATGTTAGAATTTAAACTTGCAATGGTTTCCTTTAACCTTCACATGGTTCCATTACTTTCCCTGTTGAAGTTGGTGGTAAAAATTTAGATGTTACCTTCATTGTCATTCCAAATTTTGATCAATTTCAAGTCAAACTTGGTCTTCCTTGGCTTACCTCCATGCATGTCGTAGCTTATCCTATTCATAAATGTCTTAAATCTCCTCTTAATGGATAAATTCTAATTGTTGACCATAGTCTTTACCAACCTTTTGTGCCCCGTGACTCGGTTAACCTTGATTTCTTATGGCCTTCTCTTCCTCAACCAACTCAAACCCATCCTGACCATCTCTTTAGATCATACCAAGCCTACAAGGTTCAAAATATTTGTGAGCTTAGCAAACTTAAGGATGTTCCATCTCTTTTCCCTGGACGCAGACTTCTTCTTACACCACCTATACCACCTCTCCCTATTTCTTATACACATACTTCTCAACCTATCTCTCAACCTAATGTGGTTCCTTCATTTCTTCCTCAAAAAGAAGAAAAGGACTCAGTGTTGATCGATCCTATCTCATCCCAATTTCTAGCAAGACCAAATGTAACCATCATGCTCGTGATCATTGCTACAAGCGTATTGCTAGAGCCTGTAAACGAGCTTCTCAAAACATTGCTTCACCTCATACACCTCCTCATACATCGCTTTCCTTTGACACATCCACATCTGAGCCAAAGGAGGAAGTGAATTTAAACAAAGTTAAAAAGAACATATATGACAATATTATTCATATCTTTGATTCTATTACAATTAATCTAGATGAAGAATATACTCTTGATGATGATTTTATTGATGCTAACAATGATACTCATGCTAGTGATTCTGATGACATGTATGATACTATTGATATTGATCATGATTTGTCAGCTATGCTTTCACAACAGTTATCTATCACTGCTAGTGATGAGCACAATGACATCTCTTCACAGCAGGGTACTTGTTTGGAGCGAGCCATTGTTCCATATATTGTGCTTGATGTTGCTCCTCTTGTGAGTTTCCCAACTCCCCTAGACACTATGGACCAAGATGGAGGGTGGGTGATACGCTTCACTAGCTCTTCTTGTATGGTGTATCTTTTCTTCTTCTTTTTTTCTTTTTGTTTGCTTATTTGTTGTGATGTGCTACATGTTTCATGTTTTGTTGAGATTTCTTTAAGAGAACCTTGTTGTTGTATTGGCACAAGGTGATAAAGGAATCACAATGTCATATACATTCTTTTATTTGTATCTCTCTTCTTCTATATGTCGTGCCAGTGCTATTGTTTGTACATCTGTCTTTGTGTTGTCTACTTGGGATGATAAAAAATGGTAGCTACCTATTCTTTTTGGTCTCTGTGATGTTGGCCAAAAAATACTCTTCTTTGTCACTCTTACATACATTTCTTCCATTGTGCTTTTAGTTCTACTTCCTCCAGGGGATGATGATAGTTCATTTTGACATAATTCTGATATACACGAGTTATCATATGACCTAATGACCCCAGAGTTGGTAGATCCCTTTTGTGCACTCTTTTGTCATGTTCTTATTTCCCTTGATTTGTCCTTTCTTGGGGGAATTTCATAGTGGAAATGTTTCTTGTAGATGCATGTACACTTTGTTAAAGAAATTGCTCCTGTTAAGGCATTTGCAATGGCTTTAACATGGGAGAATACACTTTGCTCACATTTTTCACACACACACTGATTTTCTATTATTTTTCAGTGGATCCTCAGACTGATCCCCATTGCACACACTTGGTCATTAGACTAACCGCACACATTTGGTCCTTAGAGTGATTGTACACATTTGGTCCTTAGACTAACCGCACGTATTTGGTCCTTAGACTGACCACACACATTTGGTCCTTTGATTTACCACCCTTCTTTGATCCCTAAGGAAGCATTCCTTTCCTTAGGACTGATCGTGTTGGATCCATTATTGGAAGAAATTTTGTTTAAGGATTCATCCTTGTTGATGGATTGGACTAACATAAAACAACTTGCTAGACTATTCAGTTCTATCTTTTGGAACTCTCTCTCTCTCTCTCTCTCTCTCTCTCTCTCTCTCTCTCTCTCTCTTCTTTTTGTNTCTCTCTCTCTCTCTCTCTCTCTCTCTCTCTCTCTCTCTCTCTCTCTCTTATTTTTGTTTTGGTTTTGATGAGGACTTAAGTCACTTAGGGGCTTGATATTTCTTTGTCTCCTTAACTATGATGACATTGTCTTCTACATTTGATCTACTTTACCATGAGCATGAGATTTTCTCATACTCCTACTATAGTGGGGGATATATATACCATCCTAAAAATCTAGCACACATTAATTGGATGTCTTTTAGGACCTACTGTTGACAGGGTTTTGCTGACCGGGTCCGCCAACAGTCATAAGTTGTCACCGGGTTCTGGGGAAATTGGCCAACTCTGCCTGCAAAGGTTGTCCGAGGAAATAAATTCTTCGGGCCTTCAAGCACCTGGGTGTCGGGTCACAACGGTGCGGGGCTTGGTTGGGAGAGGTGATTGTTTTCGAGGGGGATAGCTGGTTACTTCAACTCATTCTCCCGGAGATCCAATACAGTAAGGGGGTTTCCCGGAGTATTCCACACTTAGCAAATAAAACGAAAAAGATCCTGCAGGGTTAGAAACGTTTCATCTAACTATAGTCATGCTGAAATGTCTGGAACATCAACAATACTCTGAAAAAACTACACTAAATACCAAAGAAATACACGACCATCAGTTAGCATTTTATCAGTAGCGGGAATAAAGAAGTCGTTAATCTACTTTAACACATATTCAGAGAAAAGGACATACAGAACATTAAAACATGAAATACCATTAACTCAGAAGTAGGGACGTTAACAACATCATTGTCATGAATCATTCCTTCTTCATTAATATTCTTTCCAGCAAGCACTAGTGCATGATACAATGGTTACTCCAAGGGAGCATTTAACTAACAAGAACAGAACAATGGAGCATTGAGCTCTGCAACTTAAACTTAGGAATTATCTTTGCTATTGATATGGACAAAAAAATCATCAATTTTGCCGACCCTTGGAAATGGGTCGATCTGCCTATTTATACAACTCTCTAACCCTAACCCTATTTCACTGTGCTTCAATAAAATACAATATCTAGGGGCCAGTACTACCTGTGCCACCCTACAAAAGACCTGGAGACGGAATAGGTCTGCCATGTCAGAAGAAGAAGACAAGAATATACATCGGAAGAATCGGTCTCGAGAAGAGAGCCAGAGAAAAGAAAGTAGAAAGTAGGTCCCCCGGGGACCGAGGCTACATGCCTCATAAATGGGAAATGCGGCGCCCTGTCTCCAACGTGCCAGGTGTACCTTTGAACGGCACCTTGAGAAGATCACCCTGTCAGAAATCAACTGCCAAGCCAATGCCTCTTGATGTGCCCAACTACCCTCTAACAATCTTTATTAACTGCCTTTGAAAGTGACTGGTCAGCCTCGGGGCTGGGACACAGATCATTTTAAAGAATATAGAATTTTGGATCCAGGACTCCGGGATCCGGGAACTTACATCCCAAAAAGAATAAAGAATATTCAATACTCAAGTTTCCCTAGTTCCTGAAGAAAACTCAAGGCTATTTATTATCACTAAAGGCCTGAAGGAGGCAGAAAATGCAGTCTTCATCAATCTTCTTTAGGCTGGCCCTTCTATATCTGGCCACCTCAACTTGTTCCCCCAGGTCTGGAACATTATTTCTGAATTCATCTGCCATTCTTGCAGTGTCATGGCCTTTTAGCACCATTTCGGTCAATTTTATCATCTGGTCCCCGTCCATCCCCTCCGGGGATTGATACCAGGAATTCATCATTTCATCAAAATTTCCCAAAACTGTCTCCTCTGGGGTATAAGTACCTGTACTAAGGGGATCAACCCCGGAAGCCTTTATTACAAAAGACTTGTATAAATTGGAAGATTTCTTCACTTTATTTACCTTTTCTTGTAAGGACTCTACCAGTTACTTGGTAACCTCCAATGTGAGGTCCAGTCTGGAGTGCTGAGTCCTTACGAAATCAAATGATTCCTCACCCAGAATTCCAGATTCGGAAATTATATCTTCTCCCAAGGTGAGGAGCTCTTCGAGCTCTGCCTTCCACGCCTGGTAATTCTCGGCGTCACTCTCCCACTACTCAATCAACGCTTCTGCCTGGAGAATAACCTGTCGGGCCGTATATAGATCTGGGAGAGTGGACACTAGAAAACGCCGGGTGTTTCCTATCTGTGAAGTGACCCATTCATCTACTACTTGGGCCTTCCTTTTCATTACTCGTAGGGAGTCTATGTCGCTCTGCGGTAATTCCTCTGATGTGGAGGTTTGTGGAGGGGCGACGTTGATGGGCCTGGCCAACTCAGTAAGCAATCCTATAAGGTTTGCATTCTTCTCTTTTTCCGCTTTGAGCCTCTGGGCCTCTTTTTCATATCGGGCCTCCACTGCCCTTGCTACCTCCTTCAGCAGGTCTACTTCACCATGCTTTCCTCTTTTGCCCAAGGATACCTCTGCGATATTGTAGTCTGTGGGATCAGCGGTCGCTTCATCGACATCTAGGGGAGGGGTTGCCACTACTGCAATTGCTTCTCCGCCTAGCCCAATTCGTAGGGTATGAACCGTCTGGGCCTTCTTCGCTTTCAACAGGGCCTGAGCCAAGGCCATCATCTTGGCCAGGGAGAGAGGGATTACCGGAGTGGATTGGGATTTTCTTTTCTTGCTTTCCAACAGCCACAGAGGTGGGAGAGGTGGCCTTCTTGCCAGAGTTTTTTCTTCAGATTCTCTCCCGGTGTCTGGTGGCAGCTGCTCCTTTTCAACATATGCTTCCTCTGCTCCTCTCCCTGTCGGAACCTCTTCTTCAGCAACATCTTCTGTAATTTCTGTCTCCTCAGCCTGGTCCCGGATGTCAAGTGATGGGTCTGGGCCCTGGTCGGCTTCCTCGGGGATCTCTTCATGTTTCTCTTCTTCTTCCTCATCTGTCGGCAGTAAGGGAGGTATTGGGCCAAGATTCAGAGTTTGGGCCGCTATGATTACCTGCCCGAAGGTCGCTCCTGGGAGTGGCACTTGGAACGCGACAGCTGGGGTTACGGTTGCTCCCGGAGGTCCGGGTCTGGGTTCCCTAGTGGATGCCTCTTGTTCACTTAGCTGTTGTTGGTCCACTCCCGGACCTTGCACTACCTAAGCCCCGGAGATGATCTCCAGTCTTGGTACTTCTATCTACTGCTCTTCTTGTTCTGCAGCTTCTTGTTCCAGGTCCCATAGGTCCACAGCCCCTTGTTCCTTTTCTGGGACTTCCGTCTCTGCTTGCGTGTTGCCCCCTTGCAGATTTATGAATTCATCGGCTGCAAATAAATCAAACTCCTCTTCCAGAGGGGGACTAGATGGGACCTCTGCCTATTTTGTCTCTTTCTCCGGTTCTGGGGAACTGGAAGAAAGGATTTCCACTTCTTTGGGGAGGGATGCCCTTGGCGCTGGTTCCACCTTTGGCTGCTGGATATGCTTTTTCTTCCTCCGGGTGACTAAAGGCAGCCCCACATCTGCTATTACCGCTGCTTCCATAGGATCTACCCCAGTTGCCTTCATCATTAAGGCTGCCAGTGACAGGGAGGAAGGGGGATGAATCAGTTCGAACATGAGCGGGGGAGTGGCCAGCCTTGTCATTAGTTGCTCCCTCATTTGCTGGGAGGCTACCACAGATTGCTGAATTTGTTCTTGTATGGGGGTCTGCTGCGCTGAGGGGGTTGTGGCTATACCCTTCCCTTTATCTGCGCCCTGCGCAGAAGCCCGGTCCCCGGAGTCAATCTTGGTGCCGACGGTGGTGTTGATTTCGATACCGGTCGGGGAGCTTGGCGTATACTCCCGGGGCACACCCTTTTAAAATATGCATGACTTTGCTTGACTATTTCCCGAGTGAAGTCCTCAATTGTGTGCTCTTCCTGGGTGGCCCAGTTCATTGCAGGCAGTGCCATTTTATCGATCCCCTTCTCCTTATACTGGGGATCTGCGGTGGGGGCGGTGTCTGAGAAGCCCGCGGGGAACCTCCGGAGCTTTAGCTCCTGCATCATCCCGGCTGTCATTCTATCATAATGTCGGCTTCGCACATCCATGTCGTCTTGGAAATCGGCCCAGAAATCTTCGATGTGTGCGTGGTGGGGCTTCGAAGCCCGGGGCAGTGCTGCTGCAATTCGGCCATGCGGATCAAAGTTTCTCCGCGCTATATAAAATTCTTGCAAGTTATAATATTTCAGCTCATTGTCTGCCTCCTTCGCGGCGGCCAGAATGCAGGTGTAGTTCCCACAGGATATTGGGAACGAGACATTAGGGACCTTCTTGTGGTCCAAGAAGGCATGCAGCTCCATCATTTGCCGGCAATACTCCAGCAGCACGATCTTGTCCCCACAATGCTTGGGCAACAAGTAGGGTTTCCCGGAGAAGCTGGCAACCCTAATGTAGGTATGCTGGTGGAACTGAATATAGTAGTGCCCATAACTACTAACCAACTTCATCGCCTCAGTAGATAGGCGGTATCCGGCATCCCGGGTGGGCGTGAGCAGATGGTAGTAAATGAATGAGTCGTTTACCCGACAGAAACTGGGGAAGCTGGCCTCCCATTGGATCTGTGGGAAATGGTCCCATGGTGCTTTTTGTCCCAGGCCAAATCTGAGGACGCCATCTGTAAGTAGGCCATTGGAGTGGGGCCTCTGCTGGGCCAAAACCTAGAAAATATAAGAAGTCATGTAGAACTTATTCTTCTCATTCAACTGCCGGAACTGGGAGTCTGCATGATTGGAGATTATGGTTGTCCAGTCGAAGAATTCTCCCTTAGTGGAGATGCTGAGGAGGAAATAGCACATCCACTTTGCAAATTTATGGGCGGAGGGTTGCCCAAAGACCCGGACCAATGCTATCATCCCTATCTGGATGCTCTCCTTGAATTCAAAGCGGGGGATATCGATCTTCATTCTCTTTGGGTCCCTCTTTGGGACCTTGAGCTAGTTGGTATTTATGTACACCTGGGCAACGTCTTCCAACTGAGCAAATTGTTTCAAGGCATCAGTCCTTGTTACCACTGCGGCCCTATCAAATTGTGGGATGCCCAGGCCTGCTTGGAAAGTGACTGGGTCGAGGGACACCAGTGGAGTGGGGAATCCTGTGGGTTCTGCGGCTGCGAGCATGACAGCCCGGATAGAAGGATTGTAGTTGGCCGCTAATGCTAAGATGAGCTCCAGAGACTACATGGAGCATGGGAAGCAAGCTTCCTGGAGGATTCTGGAACCCCCAACGTTGATTGCAAGTTTGTCTCCAGCCTATCGCTGGATGTGCATTACTTTTACCAGGGCCTACATTTCCGCCCAAGTTTCAACGCTGGCGTCGGTCATTAGTTTCACTTTGCACTCAACCTTTGAGCCCACTATCTCATTGTCTTGTACAAATTTCATGGTGAGGGGCAGCTTTGCCAGGGCCTTCTCTATTTTTGACTTTGCTGCTGCCCTGGTCTCTGTTGTGGTTGTTCATTTCAGACTTTCGGGAGGAGAGGATGCAGATGCTTCAGACATGGTTGGAAGTTGAAGTCCAGACCTGCGAGACAAAGCGACCGTCAGAATATTTTATCAAAATGAAACAATTACTCTAGGGTCCGGAGTTCTTACCACCGCGTCGTTTGTTTTTCCTACAAAGTTAGTTTTTCACAAAGGTACCCGAAAAGCAAAATACCAAAACTTGGGATTTTCACCACATCTCCGGGTCTGGGAAATTTTATCACACTTGATGAAGACATAGGATGAGTGGTGGTAAAGGGGGCTCGAGGCCCAGAGAAATGACCGTTAGCAAGGAAGAATGTAAAGGCAAGCCCACGTGGGCGCCACGTGCGTTGGCATTAATTGGATGTGATGACGATGACGGCGGAGCCAACTATTCGAACGCGCGAAAAGGGAAAGCCACTTGGCTGGAAGTAATTGTGTGCATGGGAAATAAATGAGGCTCTGACAGCCTTGATGGAGGAGAGAGAAAACTGCATGTTTGAAACTAATCGAGAGCCGAGTTTCAAACAGGTGGTTTTCTGCCTCGAAGTAAACTTGAAGGCGAAAACCAGAAGCAAAGGTGACTCGACCAGCTCGTCAAGACACTCAGAAGGATACACATAGAGCTAAAGGATATATACACAAAAAGGAGGAGATATACAAGGGATATCTACAGATATATATATATATACACGAATATACATACGGGATGACTCCCGCGGAAAAACCAGACAAGGCAGAGACAGATACATGCAATTATTTACATTATGTTCATTCTATTTACATACTAGTTACAAACTATTTACAGACTAGCAACCCTTGCACAGAAGGCGGACAACCTTTTGGCAGGGCCGACCCACCAACGGGCGGCAAAACCAAAAGGCCAAAGAAACACACGACAGAGAAACAAAGCAAAACGAAAACAAAACTAGGCAAACCCAAAGAAAACCAGAAAATGAAAGCAAAACAGAGGAGGGAAGCAGAAAAACCAACCTGAAAACACAGAAGGCGGAGGAAAGGAAAGATTACCGAGAGAACTCTGCAATGACTCAAATCGTCAGGCTATCAAGATCACCACCACGAAGCACTTGCGTCTGTCTGAGAACAACAGAAGGTGTTAAGCTTTGATTATCACAAATTTCTCTGTAAATGCTCTGCTAATCGCTTTGAGATCGCTCTATTTTTCTCTAAGTGCTCGAAGATTTTAATCATGGTAAATGTAAAAATGACAGGTGAGCCTATTTATACCCACGATAAAAAGTAATCCTTCTCCTTCCGAAGATTTCAGGTCAGGCAAAACCTCCGGACTCCGAGCCCGGGGATTCCTTACGATGATATTCTTAAGAACATCATAGCAAAGAATCCTGGAGTCTGAAATCTGACTTCCGAAAAAAAAAACCTCCGGGACTGGAGTCCCGGAGGAGAAAACCAAACCAAGAAAACAACACACACCAGGAAGAAAACCCCGGAGAAAGAAAGCAAAAGGAAAAGAAAGAAGGCAAAGCCGCAGCAAGAAGCAAAACAAAAGAAAAAAGGGGGGGGACCCAACATTTTGCACACAAAATGTAGGGATGGGAATGCAGGGAATAACACGTACTAGACCCTATTTTAGTGATTCCTAGATCCAAAAGTCTTTATGCTTGATTTACCGCATCTTTCATGTTCTTTCCCTGAGACTTTGCACACTTCCTGAGTCCCAAAATCACTTTGGAATTAACTCCTTTAGGACGAGGTTGGCCTAATTCAGCCTTGTATTGGACAAGGATGATGCAAATTGACCTTGTGTGTAGGGGTTGTTCTTAAGTGGGCTCTGGGCCCAATGTGGGGGTGTTTATTCCTCAATCTTAGTTTGGTCAGCCCAAAAATTTAGTATCCTTAAATGAGTATAAAAGGGGGTCTTCTCCTCTCATTTTGACATCACAATACATATGCAAACATACCTACATGATTTCAAATTCAAGATCAATCATTCAATCATTCATGTCGTGCAATTAAGGTGGTAGATTCAAGATTTAAAGGAAAGCATCCATTGAAGATCTCCAAGTCTCCAAATCTTCTTCCATTCATTCAAAGGAAATCTTCTCTCCTTGATGCAAGTTTCTCTCCCATAGTAGTCTAGTGGAGGAATTCTCAAAAAAAGCAAGAAGATCCATTCCTCTTCTCCATCCATGATTTCAAGAATACATTCATTGAAGATATATAATTGGCAAGTGTAGATCCATTTCATTTGTGAAGGCATCCTTAATTCTACAATATCTTCCAAGAATACAAGCATCTTTGTGGAGCTGACTGATTTCTACATCCATCCATGAGGGTTTTCCATGCAAGGTAAATCTGACATTTATCTTGTTTATGCAATTTCCTTACTTAATTTCAAGATTGAATCCTTTATAGGGGCTTGACCAAGGCAAACCCCTTTCCATCAACCTATTTCTCTTTTTCTTGTGTGCAGTAACAAGTTTTGCAGGTTTCGGGTCCAGAATTTCAATTTCAGGATATGTGACTGGTCTGCTATAGATTCCACCCACTTTTCTTCTTCTAGGACAAGGCCAACTTTCTTGGACAAGGTCGACTTGGTTTGGCATTCTCCTTTGGATCTACAAATTTCACAGTCAGAAAACATAGGTTTGAGAGTTCAAGATCAGGAATGGTTTCTGGTTTCGACAATCATTTCTAGATTTTAAGTTTGTTCCTCCTCTCCTAAATTTCAAGGTGAGTTTATTCTTCTTCCTTTAATATGGAATTTCCTTTTATACATCATATATGATATCATATTTAGTTATTAATCATTTCATTTATCATAGTTTGTATTCACTTCATTATCTTGCATATCAATTTACATGTCTTAACAATAAAGGAATTCATCTTCATACTCCATCCTCATGTCTAGATCTAGCATTAGCATCCCTACATCTCATTTTGGGTTTTTCTAATCTCATTTGGGTTTGAGAGTGAATTCTTTGGAGGTATTCCTAATGTAACATAGGATATCTAAACATTTCCCCCCTTTTAACATCCTTAGATTTTGGGTGAACCTTCCTAGCCTAACCCACTTGAGGGTTCATCCAAATTCTTATGTTACACAAAGTTTATCAAATGGATGTAAAGTCAACATTTTTGAATGGAGAATTGAAGGAAGAGCTCTACATTGAACAACCAAAAGGATTCAATTCAAAGAGTGATTCAGATGCAATTTTAAGGTTGAAGAAAGCATTGTACGGATTGATGCAAACACCTAGGGTCTGGTATGTTAGATTAGACAAGTATCTAATTAGACAAAAAATTTAGAAGGGATCTTCTGACAACAACTTATACAATAGATTTTATTCAAATCAGATGTTGATTTTTATAGTGTATTTTGATGACATAATCTTTGGAGGTAATGACAATATTTGCAAAAGATTTGCAGAGTAAATTTGAAATGTCTATGATTAATGAGTTAAATTTCTTTCTTGTATTACAAGTAAATCAGAATAGAAAAGGAATTTTCATACCTTAGTCTAAGTATATTAGAGATTTTTTTTTATATTAAGATAGTTTATAAAGCTAAAGGTTACATCATATGAGTATCAATTTCTCAACCAATAGCCAGAGTACCAACCCCACCAAAAAATATAGTCATCAACAAACCATGGAGAAAATTACAGGTATGAACAAGTTTCTAAGATCATGAGAGTATCAATATATTATAAATATTACTAGAGAAGAGCATAAAAGGACAACTAAAAGTTTAAAAAAACTAGTCCCATTGACCAACTATGTTGTTGTTGCATTCAACTTTGTCGCCCTCAAAGGCTCCAATGGGTGTATCCACAATAGGAGGAATATTGGTAGCATTTTCACAGCTCAGTCCTCTGCTCTCCTACTCTTTTATGATCCTTTCATTTTCTTTATCAACATTAAGCTGCTTTTATTTAATAAACAACTTCAGGCTATCCAACTCTTCTTTGTTCAAATCATCATCATAACTGTCCAGGTAGTGAGAAGAGAAGATATCTTCCTTGTAAATGATCATGGCTCCCTCTCATACTAGGATCATGAATCTATATTTAGGGATCTCCAAGATAGTAGAAACGTGATACATGATACAAAAAAGTGTGTGAGTTTATAATTAAACTTAGTAAGCACCATTTTCTTGTATTGGAACACCTCCTCATTTATCTTCCTCCAAATAAACCAAAGAATCTTAGTAGTAAGAGCAAACCAAAATTTGTTAATGAATAGACCATAAGGCTCAAAAAAACCCACAAGAATCTCATGCCATGAAAACCCAAGTCATCTACTCCACTGGACTGGACTACCAAGAAAAATAGACCAGAATTTTCTGGCATACTTACACTAAAAAAAATAGATATTCAAAGGATTTGGACAATCATAGACAGAACAAATGACATGCTCCAAACCAATAGAAGAAAGACAAGAACCAACAACGAATTTCTTAAGAAATGAAATCCATCTAAAGCACACCTTCTTAGGTTCAACCTGAGAATGCCAAAACAAATCAAACACACAGTGCCATCTAGATACCAACCAATTAAAGTCCCAACTATGATTAATTCTATCAAAAATGGAAGTGACATCTTTGAGCATGTTATAAATAGATTTAACAGAAGCATTAAATAAAGAGTCTTCATCGGTCCACTTAATCTGGCTGAGGGCCTGATTAGCGTGAACAATTTTACCAAGAATAAAAAATCCCAAAGTATTAACTAACATACTATATGTCTTCTTCTGTGACCTAGGCACACCAAAATTATTTTTAATCTCAGTCCAGCTACAAAGACGATTATCAACTAGAATATTGCAGGTAAGATAAATGCCCTTCTTATTCCAAGATTTGGAAGAACAACCTTGAGTCAGTGCCAAAGGCTTGTTATTTAAGTAAATTCCCCACCAAATTGATCTATTAGAGACAACAAAAGATGGAGATCTCCCAATAGCCTCTTTAGAGGAGAGTAGATTTCTCACCCGAGTCCATGCCTTCCCAATAGAAGTGAACACCTTAGATCCAAAGTACTTGATATCAAATTGACCAAAAAAAATATCAACCATTGTCACATCTTTCCACATCTTACCTTTTTTAATGGTGGATTTTTGAATGTTACTACTAACCAGAATCTTCCACAGTTCATCACCAGAGAGACTATTGATAATCCATTTAGAGGCCAAGGTTGCCTCATCTACTTGCAAGTCCTTAAGTCACAGTCCCCCTAGTCTTCTAGGACTACAACACCACTCCCATTTAACATAGTGCGTTTTATTCACACCTATCCAATCAAACCAAAGGAAGTCCCTAAGAATCATATCAAGTTTGTTATTCTATTACTTAGCAAACAACCAAGAGGAAGCATAATAAATGACATGTGAAGCTAAAACTTTCTGCACAAATTGAACCCTCCCAACCAAAGACAACATATGAGTCTACCACTTAATATGTTTGTTCTCAATTTTGGAGTATATCCATTGTTGTATATCTTTAAGTGAAGGCTCGATAGAAAAAGGAATACCTAGATACCTCACAATAGTGTTTGGGCCACTCCACATCCATCCTTTTTGTACCACCCATTCTAAGGGATTCTCCTTCCAACCAAGAATAATAGATTTATGGGGAGAAACCTTGGCTCTAGATACCAAACAAAAGAACTACAATCTTCCCATAATATTATCAAAATTTCACAGAGAAATTTCAAGGAAGAGAATGGTGTCATCAAAAAATTGAGCATTAATCAAATCTTCACTATTAGGAAGGGTCAAACCTTTCCCTGGAGGGCCTAGTTTTGATGCTCTAAGAATATAGAACATAGAATCAGCTGCAATCACAAACAAAGATGGGGAAATGGGTAAACCTTGTCTAATTAATCTTTGAAGTGATATGGGCTCCGAAATATCACCATTTTCTTCAATAACTATGGAAGAGTCTTTAAATAAAATAGATATCCACTTGCAGTAGTACAGGGTGAAACCAAAAGCTTATAACATGTTGATCACAAATGACCACTCTATCATCTCATAGGATTTTTCGAAGACAAGAAGAACCGTAGCCATATCCTGACCCTTAGCATGATCCCAATTCATTGTCTCCCAACTAGTGATCAAATTATCTAAGATATATCTACCTTTGATGAAGCCAGTCTGAGTTATCTAGATGACATTCTTTTCACATCAAAAAATGATTGATTTTGGCAATGATGATCTATTCAAAGGACTACTAAAAGTTTAAAAAAACTAGTCCCGGTGACCAACTATGTTGTTGTTGCATTCAGCTTTGTCGCCCTCAAAGGCTCCAATAGGTGGATCCACAAAAAGAGGAATATTGGTAGCATTTTCACAGCTCGGTCCTCTTCTCTCCTACTCTTTTATGATCCTTTCATTTTCTTTATCAACATTAATCTACTTTTCTTTAATAAACAACTTCAGGCTATCCAACTCTTCTTTATTCAAATCATCAGCATAACTGTCCAGGTAGTGAGAAGAGAAGATATCTTCCTTGTAAATGATCATGGCTCCCTCTTGTACTAGGATCATGACTCTATCTTTAGGGATCTCCAAGATAGTAAAAACCTAAGACATGATACAAAAAAGTGTGTGAGTTTATAATTAAACTTAGTAAGCACCATTTTCTTGTATTAGAACACCTCCTCATTTATCTTCCTCCAAATAAACCAAAGAATCTCAACAGTAAGAGAAAACCAAAATTTATTAATGGATAGACTAGAAGGCTCAAAAAAACCCACAAGAATCTCATGCCATGAAAACCCAGGTTGTCTACTCCATTGGACTGGACTACCAAGAAAAATAGACCATAATTTGCTAGCATACTTACACTCAAAAAAATAGATGTTCAAAGGATTTGGACAATCATAGATAGAAAAAATGACATGCTCCAAACCAATAGAAGAAAGACAAGAACCAACAACCAATTTCTTAAGAAGTGAAATCCATCTAAAGCACACCTTCTTAGGTTCAACCTGAGAATGCTAGAACAAATCAAACACACGGTGCCATCTAGAGACCGACCAATTAAAGTCCCAACTATGATTAATTCTATCAAAAATGGAAGTGCCATCTTTGAGCATGTTATAAATAGATTTAGCAGAAGCATTAAATAAAGAGTCTTCATCGGCCCACTTAATCTGGCTGAGGGCCTGATTAGCGTGAACAATTTTACCAGGGAAAAAAAATCCCAAAGTATTAACTAACATACTATATGTCTTCTTATGTGACCTAGGCACACCAGAATTATTTTTAATCTCAGTCCAGCTACAAAGACGATTATCGACCAGAATATCACAAGTAAGATAAATGTCCTTTTTATTCCAAGATTTGGAAGAACAACCTTGAGTCAATGCCAAAGGCTTGTTATTCAAGTAAATTCCCCACCAAATTGATCTATTAGAGACAAAAAAAGATGGAGATCTCCCAATAGCCTCTTTAGAGGAGAGTAGATTTCTCACCTGAGTCCATGCCTTCCAAATAGAAGTGAACACCTTAGATCCAAAGTACTTGATATCAAATTGACCAAAAAAATATCAACCATTGTCACATCTTTCCACATCTTACCTTTTTTAATGGTGGATTTTTGAATGTTACTACTAACCAAAATCTTCCATGGTTCGTCACTAGAGAGACTATTGATAATTCGTTTAGAGGCCAAGGTTGCCTCATCTGCTTGCAAGTACTTAAGTCACAGTCCCCCTAGTCTTCTAGGACTACAACACCACTCCCATTTAACACAGTGCCTTTTCTTCACACCTATCCAATCAAACCAAAGGAAGTCCCTAAGAATCATATCAAGTTTGTTATTCTGGTACTTAGCAAACAACCAAGAGGAAGCATAATAAATGACATGTGAAGCTAAAAATTTCTGCACAAATTGAACCCTCCCAACCAAAGACAACATATGAGTTTACCACTTAATATGTTTGTTCTCAATTTTGGAGTATATCCACTGTCACATATCTTTAAGTGAAGGCTCAATAGAAAAAGGAATACCTAGATAACTTACAATAGTGTTTGGGTCACTCCACATCCATCCTTTGTGTACCACCCATTCTAAGGGATTCTCCTTCCAACCAAGAATAATAGATTTATGGGGAGAAACCTTGGCTCTAGATACCAAACAAAAGAACTACAATCTTCCCATAATATTATCAAAATTTCATGGAGAAATTTCAAGGAAGAGAATGGTGTCATCAACAAATTGAGCATTAATCAAATCTTCACTATTAGAAAGGGTCAAACCTTTCACTAGAGGGCCTAGTTTTGATGCTCTAATAATATAGAACATAGCATCAACTGCAATCATAAACAAAGATGGGGAAATGGGTAAACCTTGTCTAATTGATCTTTGAAGTGGTATGGGATCTGAAATCTCACCATTTTCTTCAATAACTATGGAAGAGTATTTAAATAAAATAGATATCCACTTGCAGTAGTACATGAGGAAACCAAAATCTTGCAACATGTTGATCATAATTGACCACTTTATCATGTCATAGGATTTTTTAAAGATAAGAAGAACCATAGCCACATCCTGACCCTCAGCATGATCCCAATTCATTGTCTCCCAACTGGTGATCAAATTATCCAATATATATCTACCTTTGATGAAGCCAGTTTGAGTTATCTAGATGATTATGCCCAGTATGTTAGCTATTCTTTTGGCAAGCACTTTAGCTATTATTTTATATGAAAGATTCATGAGTGTGATAGGTCTCCAATTTTCACTAGGGTTCTATCCCCCACTCTTTGGGAGAAATTTAATAATGCCTTTGTTAATATTTTTCCCAAGTGTACCCTTGTCAAAGGCTTCCTCATAGACATTCAATAACTCCTGACATATCCATTCAATATTCTCCTTGTAAAATTCAATGGGTAGGTTGTCTAGCCAAAGAGACTTTCCATTCTCCATGGACCCAATGGCCTCCTCGATCTCCTTGAGGCTAATGTTTTATTCCAACATCCTATATTTTTTCTTATTAATCTTCTTGGGAATGAACTTAACACAATCTCTTCTTTCTTTGTTACTGTTCTCACTACATTCAGATGTGAATAGACCCTTGTAGAATTGATAAAAAGCCTCTTGTATGTATTTATTATCCTTTGACATACTTGTGTTAGTCTGGATCTCCTCAATGAGTTCTCTCCTCTATTTAGGTCTGATAATGTTGAAGAAGTATTTGGTTCCTACATCACCTTCTTTAAACCAATTCATTTTAGCTTGGATTTTCTACCCTTTGAACTCATAATTTTGACATTTTTGCAACTCAGATTTAGTGCTAGCTAATTATTTCTCCAACTACCCATTTTGTCCCTCCTTCTGAAGCTCTTCTTCAATTTCATTAATATTTTTATGGTATATAGCCTCTTTCTGTCTCCTAACCATAGCATATTTCTTCCCCATAGTTTGAAACATTTTCCTCTAGACCTCAATTAGCTGGTCACATTGTTCACCAAGGGAAGAAGATCCACAACTAAAATTAGAAAAACATGTAACCATTCTGATAGCATTGTTAGTGTCTTGGTTTTGAAGGAGGGAGACATTAAGCTTAAACAAATTGGCTTTTCTACCGGCAGCCTTGCTCCTCTGATGAATATCAATAATGATATCACAAGAGATGGGCGAATGATCTGAAATGCTTGCAGATGAAACATGAATAGGAAAAGAGTTGGGATCATGGGAGACACCAAGGAATGATGAGTCAAAATATCTTCTATCAAGCATGTAGTATACCCTTTTCTTCCCTGATTGATTGCTACACCAAGTGAACCATATGTCGTTTCCATAAGCTTTCTTATTCTCCATAGGGTCAAGCAATTGAAATCTTCTTTTAAAACTGGTCCAAAAAAATATTCATTCCCTTTCCAACTAAGGCCATTGCCTCCACAATTATCATCCTTTCTTTCTATCATAGTGAATTATCCCACAAAAATCTAGTGATCCCTTGGGAGGTTGTTCGAGTGGCATTCCCAAAAGAAGGCCTGATCTCTATACTCATTGGCAACATAAATATTTCAGATTCCTATCATTTTTTCATCAATTTCGAAGAGGATCTAATGTTCTCTTTGACATGGGAGCTACCTTCACTCACAAACTTCTATGCCCAATTGGGGTTTATAAGGAATTTTGTACCCCCTTTGCCCTTCTCATGGTTCGTATACCAACACATGGCCTTCTCCTATATGAATTTCAAGGTGTTGAAGGCATGATACCCTGCAACCTTGATTTCTTGCAAACAAATGATGTCTTTATTTTTTAACCCATTACACCATTTCCTAATAACATACTTCCTATTAGGTATCTCTAATCCTCTGACATTCCAGAGATGAAGATGCATCATCATAAGAAACATTTTTGGGTGGTATTCTTCTTACTGTTACAAAGTCTATTAAAAAATTTTGGTATCTCTATTCTAGACTCCTTTTCTTTATTCTTCAACAAAGATTACCTCTTTGTGAGTTTTCTTTTTTTCGTGCTTTTGCTTAAAACCTCACTAAATTGCCCACTTGTTTCAATCACAACGTCCCCAGGAGATTCATATGGTACAATATGTTTGTTATTGAATTCCTCCAAGGTATCCATGATCTCAGGTGAGGAAGAACTCTGAACTATAGGTTCTTCTTGGAATTTATTATGTGCTTCTGCTTTCTCTTTAATGCTTTCCAGAGCAATTTGTTGTGCATTTTTCTTATTGCTTATATCATGTTTCTTAGTCTTCTCCATATTATCATTGCAATTTCTATGTTCTTGCTGATAATCAACTTTAAGATTATTACCATTATCTTTCACATATTTTGTAGGAATGATTTCAAGATCATACTAAAAAATGGGGTTTGAAAGAGAGACAAATTTATTCCTGGTATTATCAAACTCATTAATAACTGAGTTAACACTGAAATTTTTTTTGTCAATTCGGCTATCAGCCACTTTATCAGGGAGAATTTTAGAATTATTACTAGTTGTAACTTCCACATTACTATTATTTGCATCCTTATTAATGACATTTTTTCTATTACCCTTATTATTGATGGCAACCTCAAAAGTTTTCTTAATGTTCTTCAAAGATGAGCATTCTTTCCTAGTATGGCCATTAATCTTGCAATGGGAAAAAGCACCCAAGTTACCAAGGAGATAAATCTCCCATTCAAAGTATCTACCCTCAAGTTGGAGAGAAATCACCTCAGGAAAGTCAATTTCAGGTTGCAAAGCAATAAGTGCCCTAGCATTAAGATGTGGGAGAGTGACTCTAGATTCTTCTACTTGCAGGACCGACCCCAAGGGCTTAAGAATACGGGTAATAAATGACCAGAATTCTGGCTGAACATTATTAATTTCAATTCATTGTGGGGAATATCTTGCTACAATATCATCTAGGTTACCATTGGGTGACCATAGGAAATCCCTAAACAGGGATTATCCTACATTCCAAAACCCTTCTTGAAGACTCTTTCCTGCACATTGTTATTCTTAAGAAAAATCACAAACAACCCCCTTAAAATCATTCTGCTAAAGTTAACACAAATTTGAATTTTTTCCCCCAATCATTGAGAAATTTCCTTGCTGGTAAAAATTTATTGTCCATAAAAACAAAAAAAATAGCAACATTCTTTAATCGATTTTGATCATTTTTTTTATATCTTATCATGTCTTCATTCAGAGTCAAAGAGAGAGTTTTCAACCTAGGACGAGGGAGATTACTCTTCTCTCCTCCTCTGGGGTATGTATCCTTGATGACACTACCATCTCCCACTCTATATCCATTTTCTCTAGTAGGTATTCCTCCGTTGGGTGGGTCGGAAACTGGGTCGGAAACTTCCCTGCACAATCTTCCATTAAAGAACGATGTTTCTGGGTACTTGAAACCATAGTTATCTGCCATAATATCCTTAAACAAGGGTTTGCAATTTTATTGTGCTGGGATTTGTTTAACACCCTTGACTTCATTTGAATCATTATAAATGCTCTTTCCACCCTCATCATTCTGACGTACACCATTCACACTATCCATAGAATCAAGAAATCACAAAAATGACCTCAAAAGATCAGCCCTACATAGCACTAGTGAATGAATGAATGCACACACAGGTAAACATAAATGAAAGAGAGGCAAATAAATTACAAAGAAAATAATGATAAGATGAAAGAACAACAAAGTACACACTGACGCCACCCAAATCCACATAACATCAAGGACAACCACACAGACTCTACAAGTTCAGGAAAGGACTTGCCCAAACTTGTAGAGCGCTCCTAATTTGATCACTCCAATCTCATATTAGAGAATTGTTGAAGAAGTTTGGGTTGGATAATTCTAAACTAGTTTGTACACCTATTATTACTAGATGAAAGTTAAAAAAAGATTATTATCACTAATACATTTGGGTTTGATTTTCAACAACAATTAGTCAGAATTCCAACAGCTTCTAGTCAGACTTCTGACTAACACAACTGTCGAAAATATTTTGTCATAAAATTTGATGTATCCATGGTCATTGTAATTTTGACACGAATGGCATCGGAAAATATGGGTCTACTTTTGGAGAGTTTAGGTCTGATTTTTGACCAATTCCTCATTGGTTTAGGTTTTCATGGTAGTCAGAATTCTGACTACCATCAAATGAACTATTCCAACCATAGTGTTGTCGGACGTACAACATCCTCAACAATTTATATTTGCCTTATTGTCAGAATTCCAATGACAATTAGATGAAATATTTTGATGAGGATGATGTTGGATATACAACATCCTTGTCGGTTTATATTTGCAATGTAGTCAAAATTCTGATGATATCTATATTTAAAAAAAAAAAATTGATTGTGTTGATCAAGAATTCCTAGGCCAGGATTATGAAGGAGCTAATTACAAGCTAGATTATACAAAGACTAAACACAAAAAATCATCATACTCAAGAGGAATTAATGTTCTTGTATTGAACTAAAGAGCACTGTGTTTTTGTATTGAACTATTTTCACTATCAGGAACCATGCAGAGAATGAGGGGTATGAAGATTAAGAACTCACCATTGTTTTGAGATAGTCACAATCATCAACCATAGGCTTCCCAAGGGATCTCATAGTATCAGCACCAGAGGACCCCTTTCAGAGCCAAACAAAATCTTTTTAATAAGCTTCACACTCTTTTCGAGATGTATGCGGTGTGTCATTGGGTCAATCAAATGCTTTTGTGCTTCAAATTTCTCAATATAATTCTCCGTTGATCTTGTTTTTTTTTTGCTTGGTAATTGATGATTTTTTATTAATAAAATATAGTCATTACATAGTTAAAATTGAAACATTCTAAAGAAGATAGGCCTCTGCCATTACAAGATATCCATCTGCTCTATTCGAGCTCCTTTTTCCAAAAATTGACTAAAATATTATGCTGAAACATTGATATCAGCTAACCATCCCTACTAGCTACTGCTATCTCCTACTATAAATTTTAAAACAAGCTACCTATAACTCCTTAGGGCTATACAAAAGGGGCTTCACTGCCACCAGATTTACAATTGTTAAACAAAATCAAGAGTTAAACACAAAAAAACTGACATTACACTAAACGCGATCGCCACCACAGGATTATTCAGCTTTTCCTGCATCTTCACACCTCCTAGCCCTTCGGAGATTGGCTATTCCTGGCTTCTTCAGGACCACCAAGACATGTTCATTATTTGAAGCAGCCAGTGTTTGTTCATTCTTATGTATTTCTTCCTTTACTGTCTCCCACGCTTCATGAATCCACATTTTATAGTTATTACCTTCCATTTTCCAAACCCATCTTTTAAACGGTATCCTCCTATACTCCCTTGCTTCATCTTCTTCTACAAAACACTTAGAATAATCTAAGCCATAGCCAGGTTCTGCCCACTCCAGAATAGGGTCAAGACCTCCAAGTAGGTCCTCTGCATATATAGATTTTGCTACCCATTTCACTACCTCAATTGATTCCCCTAGCTCGAGACCCCGGGCTATTACCATTGAAATTATAGCCATATTTTCCTACCTCATCAAATGAAACTCTTGAAACTTAGGTCCGAGCACACCCGTTACAACATTCACCATGCTGTCATCTTTTATTTTAAGCAGCCCCAAAATCCTTTCCTTGCTCACCGCCCCTGCAAATGACTTCATCTGCCACTTAGTTTTGATAGTGAAATTAGCATGCATTTTTTCCAGCTAGAAGAACCTACACAAGACAAAAACTAAGGTGATAGAAAAGAAACCGTGGTTTGATATGGCATAATTGTTTTTGTCACTGCCTTAAAAAAGCCGAGTTACATTCTCTCGGACACCTCAACTTGTGGCTAATTGTCCTTATCATTATTAATGAAGTGTGAGGTAGTTGTCCTCTTCTTGCATCATGATGCATTCTACACATGTATAATATCATTCAAAACTAACAGACATCCTATCTTTCATAAATGAAAACCGCCGGCTAAGCAGCATTACTTATAGTGATTGCTTTGAATTCCACATCCTTCTTGAGAATTAAATATACTTCTATGTCACCTCACTTGCCACCTCCATCAATAATTAACCTTCCATTCCTATGTGATTTACATGTGCCCCTAGCTTTATATCATGGCGCCCCCTTAAGCCCGATTACATGATCGATAAATATTTTAGCCATCTCAACATCTTTAAAACTATTAAAGTAAAACTACTAATAATCTAACCGTTAGGTTAGAAATTTTCATAGTTTAAGTCTCCCACCTTAGGAAAGGTGATTTCCCATTTTGAAAGCACATATGATTCCACATTCCCCTCCCTATATGTGTGGGTGACTTTAAATTCTATGAAGGACTGTAACAATCTCACCATATTAACAATTAGGGGTTGCAGATTCCATGCTTTAGTCCGTCCATTTTTTATGGCATTAATTATCACAAGGGAATCCCCTTCTATATGATTTTTTTGGAATCCTAAGGTAGAGCCCATTCTAGCTACAAGCAATGCTATACTACCTTCTACTATATTATTTGTTCCATCTCGAAGCCTTTGGGCTCCTATGGCCACAATCTCACCTTTATTATCTCTCAAAATTACCCCTGCACTGGAGGGCCCTAGGTTGTCCTTTGAGGCACCATCAAAATTTGCTTTGATCCACCCTTCCTCTGGGGTAATCCATTTCACTGCTGCTCTAAGTTTACTTTTATCTATAACACCACTTCCATATTGTCCAACTCTGCATTTCAAACTCGACTAGCTCCTTTGTAACTTCTGATCCTCTTGAGTGAATTGGGTGGAAATTGAAATTTTAATAGCATTTGCATTGACTACCTCTTTAATTGTATGATTTATTCTATTTATGAGTCTGTTTACATTTTCCTTCTTCCCTTGAAATAATCTTCGGTTCCTCTCCTTCCAGATTTCCCATATAAGTATAGAGGGGCTGCAACTCCATACTGAGGAGAAGGTAGATCTCATTGGAGCTTTAGGCCAACTCTGAAAGATATCCTTTAACTTATTTGACAATGGTCCTTTCCATCCTATCCTTGATCTTAGCATATCCCAGCATTGAGTAGCCATCTTACATGTCACTAACATGTGGTTGACATCTTCCTCTTCCTCTTCACACAAAAAACATCTTGTAGGTCCACTAAAATCAAATTTATGTCTCCTCATTCCAGTGAGTATTCTTTCTTTAGTAGCCAGCCATGTAAAAGCACCAGCTTTTGGTAGACATTCTTTACTCCAAAGAATCCATTTGGGCCACTCTTCTGGATCATTTTCCATTTCCAAGAGTTGATATCCTATCTTAACGGAATAATTTCTACTACTAGCAGCACACCATTTAATTCTATGTTCCTCTCTTGAGAAATTCACACTTTTGGATTCAAAGATACCTTGCAGCAGACCATTTTGTTGTTCTATCAACCCGAGATGGCTTACATCTATCCAATCCTAGACCAAACCCAAAGGACTCTATTTCTATTCCAAATAACACTTTACCTGGGATCCCAATCTGTCTATTAGAATTTGTTTTATTTCTTGATACTCTTGTTGAGTTGCAAGCATGGGAAATCCGTTCCAGGAGTCATCCTAGAATCTGGCCTTCTCCCCATTTCCTACTAACCAAGTAATGTGGTATGTTATTACATTCCTATAACTTGTCATAAAATTCCATACAATAGATCCTTTCAGCAGGTTAAGAGTTGTGAGAATACGTTCATTTTCTATTGAATCTAGATATTTTGCTTTAAGAATTTTAACCCAAAGTAAATAAGTGTTGTTATACAAATTCCAAATCAACTTTTCTCCTAGAGCTTCATTCATTAAGTTCCAGTCTCTTAGTCTTACACCTCCATTGGCTTTAGATTTGCATATTTTCTGCCATGCAATCAAAGGCCATTTGTCTTCCTCACTCTTACCATTCCACAAAAACTTCCTCATTCTTCTTGCCACTAGTTTTGTAATTTTCTTAGGGATCTTTAGGAACATTAATGAATAAACTGGAATTACACTTATGACTATTTTAAGAAGTAGAATTCTACTTGCAAAGGTGAGCCACTTTCTCTTCCAACCCTCAAGTTTTTTAGTGCATTTCCCAACTAGACCCTTCCAAAGGTTAGCCTTGGATGCTCCTTTAAAAAGCGGTATCCCAAGATACTTGTTAGGGAGATTTCCTGATCTAAGCCCAATAATCCTACAGATTTCCCTTTGTTTTCTAAGGTCAACATTAAAAAAGTAGACCTCTGACTTGTTCCTGTTTATGCATTGTCCAGAAATCGAGCTGCATAAGTCCAATGTTCTTTTAATGACTCTTGCTTCCCTTAGAGAAGCCTCCCCCACCAATTTGGTGTCACCAGCAAGTAGAGGTGAGTTATAGGGTCCATTCCTTCAGCCATTTTCATTCCCTTCCATACCCCTTTCTCCCTGGCATCCCTTATCAACCTACCTAGAGCTTCAACCATTATGATAAACAGAAAGGGGGACACAGGGTCACCTTGGTGGATACCTCTGGTGGAATTAAAGAAACCTTGAGGGCTACCATTGACCAATACTAAAAATCTAGGTGTAGTAATGCAACACTTTATCCAATGGATTATTTCATCACAAAAACCAAAGCATTTCAAAACTTTAATGAGGAAATCTCTGTTAACAGCATCATATGCCTTCTTAATATCAAGCTTGACCATCATTTTCTCAACTTTATTCTATTGTAGGGTATGGATTATGTCATGGGCCACTATGATTCCTTCAAATATAGATCTAGTAGGAGTGAACTCACTATCTTCCTCTGATATGATTATCTGCAAAGTCTTCTTTAATCTATTAGCTATCACCTTTGAAATAATCTTATAAATGGTGTTGCATAAGGAGATTGGTTTGTAGTCATCAAAAGACCTCCTATCCTCTTTCTTGGGAATGAGTGTGAGGAAGGTGTTATTAAAATCTAGAAATAGGAAGCCAGATGCCCTGGACTCTTCAACAACCTCCCATACTTCAAAACCCACTAGATCCCAAAAGTGTTGATAGAAGAGCGCTGGGAAACCATCCAGGCTAGGAGTGTTTTGAGCCCCCATGTCAAAAACAACCTTGTTAACTTCTAGAAATGTGCAAGGTTGTTTGAGCATACTATTCTTCTCCTCTGAGATGCTATTTGGAATAATGTTTTGCAACTCCATGTCTGCAATGACCACTGCTGGCTCTTTTGACAGTATGTTTTGGAAATGGTAGAATGGCTCCTGATTGATCTCCATAGGCTGATGCACTTCAACCCCATCTCTATTCAAGATTTAAAAGATCTTATTATGGAATCTTCTTACTTTCACAGAATTGTGAAAGAAGGTGGTGTTTTTATCCCCTTCATCTAGCCACAGTTCATGAGATTTCTGCCTCCATTATATTTCTTCTTTGTTAAGCACTTTGCTATATAATTTATTCTATCTATTTTCTTCAGTAAAATCTACATCACTCATCCCATTAGCCAATATATGTGTATGAAGGCACCCAAGCTCATTCTCTAAGGTTGCCTTCTCAGTAAAAATGTTCTTAAAAACCACCCTATTCCATTCTTTAATTTTTTCTTTTATAAATTGCAACTTATTAAAAAAAATAAAGGCTTTGTTACCTCTTCTTGGCAGCACCTGCCTCCACCACTGAGTCACTTGGGTGTGAAAATATTGGTGTTTAAGCCAGGTGGATTCAAATTTAAAGGGACATCTATCCGGCACTTTATCTTCTTGAAGCCTAACACTTATTGGGTAGTGATCTGATCTAGATAATGGTAAAATCTCTGCACTACATGTCTAGTTAGTGGCAACCCAATTCCCTGCCAAAAGAAAATGATCCAACTTCTCAGCAATATTCAAGAATCCACTCCTATTAGTCCATGTATATTGTCCATTCCTTAATTCCAAATCCACCAGGCCATTATTAGTTACAAAATCAGAGAAATCTTCCTGACTTTGCCTTGCCCATCTGAGTCCACCTTTTTTCTCTGATGCATTTAGAATTGCATTAAAATCACCACCAAGGAGAAACATTTCATTGGGATTGATTACCTATGCAGTCTGAGATGTCCTACCATAAAGTTATTTTTAGCATAGGACTACTTGGACCATAGATATTCAAGGCTTGGAAACAAGTCAAAAGTTGCCTTGATCTTACTTCCAACCTCATCCATGATCTATGTCTTTCAACAACAGTTACTTCCACAAATGAATCCATCCATAGAACACAAAGCCCCCCAAAATCCCCAACTACCTCTGAAAAACTACATTTCCATCTACCAAATTTTCTTGCAAAACTTTTTGACTCTTCACCACTCAACTTTGTCTCTTGTAGGAATATGATGTCCAGTTTCACCTGATCAAAACCTCTCTTGATCAAGAAAATCTTTTCAGGGGCATTGCATCCCTTGACATTCCATGAAAGGATTTTCATAACTCTTGGGGAGGGACTATGCCCTTCCCCATGATCAACAATTTGCTTTGGTTTGTTGCACTCCCTGCTAAAGCTAGCCTCACTTTATTTGACTTTCTCCCTCTTCTTTTTTTCCCTAGTGGAGGGTTTGGATTTATCTATGGCCTGCTGTGATATTGTTCTCATTTTTAAAACATTAACTAAATCTTCAACCCTAGAACATCCTCCTCTTATTCATCAATAGACTTGGAAAATTCATCATCCAAGTCAGACATGTTTCCACTACTATCTTTAATGTTAGAAAAGGCACTATCTAAATTTTGAATAGGTGAAATCTGAATGTCCTTGAAAGCTTCATTTTCACAAATTCCTTCCTCTACATAGGGGTATTCCATTCTAGGTTCTTTCTAGATCATCTCATGGTTGCTTTTTATCATTATTGGGCCTGGGTCTAAAGCAAGGGAGTGAGGCATAATTGGTGAGGTAAAACATTGGCTTTCATTTAGGCCATCCACATCTATACATAATATAGATTGTGGGATCCTAATAGAATCATTTAGAGAGAAATGAAACTCCAATGTAGTGTTACCTTCTTGAGCTCTGTCCCCATCCTTGGAAACCACCAATGATCTGCTTTCACAGTTTTCAACTTCCCTGCCTTTATGACTCTGGTTTTCCAAAGAATATTTAGTCTGGGTCTCCTTCTTCTTATCACACATGCTTTCTACCCCCTTTGAAACAACTAAATCATAACACGTAGCTCTGATTTGATTCCATCCATTACAAAATTTGTTCTCCAAGGATCCATTAATCTCCTCTAAGAACCTGCTATTGAAGTTCCCATCTGTATTTAAGTGACCTTCCTTGTCCTCCATTTTATCTAAGATACTTCTATGCAATTCCCTTTCGGCAAAGTGACCCTGTTGGTTTTCCCCAGTAATGAGGATAATTTTATTATTAATTTGATCCACCTCAAACCATTTTTCTTTCTTCACACCTCTCTCCATGGCATTAGTTTTATCGTTGCTCACTCCTGATTCCTCTCCTTTCTCTATAACCACTTTCTGATTCCATTTCCCAGTCTTCGTGGTTATGAGTAAGTTATTCGGGAGGGGATGGGATTCTTGACACATTATTAATATCTTAGGGCATGTGGAATAGTTGCTTTTCATAAGATATTCTTCTGCTTTCAGGAAAGTCCCAAGCCTACTTCCCAATATACTTAGGGTTTCAAAGCCTCAATATTCATGTGGAAGATTAGGTAGTAAAACCTATAATAGAATTTCCTTAACTTTCTCCTTATCAAGATCAAATTTTTTTGACCACTTGGTGAGGTAAAGGCTCTTCCCCTCTATCAAGTAAGGGTCATGATTCAAAGCCCACTCCTTGTCTTGGCAGGTAGGTGCAGTAACTAGATAAAAACTGTTTGACATTGTTTTTAGGGTGAAGGCTCACCCCCACATTTTGGAGCACCATTCCTTTATCAGGCTAAGTGCAAGCCGTTTCCCAACCCATTTTAAGAAAAATGCACAGTCTTCTAGAAAGGTAATGGATTCATTCCAGACATCATTTTCAATTAAAACATTAGTAACAACACTAATATCAACTTTAAGAAATACCTCTCTAGACTCCTCTAATGCTTTGGTAGTCTCTTTAGGTCTCTAGAATTTATGTTCTATTCTTCTAAAATCAAAGAATATTTCATTATGGTATTGAAAACCATCAAGGGGCCGATGGCACCCATCCTTGTCCATACCTCTATGGGTTTCATTTGTGGGTGGAAACTAGAATCCCACTCTGTGTTGAGGGTTTAGTAACTTATTTCTATTTTGAAAACCCCTCTTTGCAGGCTCCCAGTCACTCCTTCCTCATTTCCCCCATGCATTATTCGATTAATCCAAACCCAAATGAGACTTGAAGGGTTTGGAAACCAGCACTTGCCCATTGGCCCTCCATAGCTATTGGGGCAAAAAATTTTGAAATTACCTCCTCTGGCTCGCACCCGCTGCTGCTCCATTTTGCCAGATTTTTTTCTATGCATATTAAATTTAAGCTAGTGATGTACTCCCTAGGTGGAATGCGAATTCCCCACTCCACATCCTACGGGTAAGTCAAGATACTAGATCTTGGGAGCCTCTCAATTGTTGATGCAGTAGAGAGTAACCCTATAAGGTTTGAACCTTGGTTGTAGGCACTACAGGAAAGAAGCCCCACCATTTCACCAAAGGGTCACCCCCTAAAATTTAAGCTAGGGATGTACTCCCTAGGTGGAATGAAAATTCCCCACTCCACATCCCGCTGGTAAGTTAAGATACAAGATCTTGGGAGCCTCTCAATTGTTGATGCAGTAGAGAGTAACCCTGCGAGGTTTGAACCTTGGTTGTAGGCACTACAGGCAAGAAGCCCCACCATTTCACCAAAGTATTCTCCGTCAATCTTTTATATTGATCAAAGAAGAGCAATTCCTTATTAGTTTTAGTTTATTAATTTACATACACATGCCATGAAAGATGCAATAAATTAATCTCAGTAGATGACTCATGTAACCTTCTTCACAATTGATACATGGAAGTCAACTCAGAATCTATGTTAAAAGATTGTTGGAGCTTATCTAATATAGGTTTGAGGCCTAGAAATATATTTGTTATTTTGGATGTAATGAAAAATAAAAATAACAATGCAATTGACTTGATCAAATCACTTTCCATACAAATAGAGACATGATTACCACCTTTTTCCATAGGTAAAGAAGGTATGCATCCTGCTGGTTTATAGCCCTTGCTTCCTTTTCATCAAAAAATTCTTCAATCCCATTGTCAAAGGTGAAAGTAGCATGAGCATTTTCAAGGTCACTTCCCATGTACAGAAACAAGTGCTCTCTCCTGGTAGGCATGTCACCATACTGCATTATATGGGATCTAGTCCTATATGTGTTATGATCTGATGTCCTCATTTTAACCTATAAATGATTTATTATTGCTAGAATAACTGAGGGGGGTGGGGGGGGGGGGGGGGGGTGAATCAGTGGCCTCAAAAATAATCCAATAAATCAACCCAAAAACTTGGTACCACAATTATAAGCCTCTAGTTATCTTCAGTCCTACAAGATGTATGCATTGAAATGATCTTATCAAATAACTACTACTCAGAGTCCACTGTTAAACCTTATTCTTAAGATTTACTGAATAACAGTCTAACCTTTGCTAAAATACAGTAAATAACTTAGTGTTTACCAATCAATCCTATTTTAGTAATGTGTAAAGAAAAACATCAAAGCAATGAATCATAAACACATTTGACACGTGGATTTTAAATGTGGAAACCTTGTTAAGGGAAAAACCACTTGGGATAGGTAACCCAAAATTTTCACTCTTCTAAAGTGAGCTCGGTGAAGAGACAACCATGTCAAAGGTTACAAACACACTGTTAAGTGTGACCTTATTAGAGGATTTATCACTGACAATTTATCACTTGATATCTGGTATTCACTATGCTATCTTCATGATAAACCTTTTGATACTCCTTGGGATGTATCTCAATATATAAAGGATGGTTAGATCCTGCTCGGTTAAGAGACTTTCTGAATCAATGGTTAAACTGAAATAGTATATGATTTGGTCATAAATACAACTTAGAATTGTAGATGTTCAAATCTATTTTAAGCTCATAATACCTTTTTGATCAATGTTTCCCTTTAATACATTTTCTCCACTTCTTTCTACTCGGTGATGCTGTGCTTCTTTGTTGCTTGGTGTCCACAAAAATCTTTAGCTCTATTCTTTAGCTTGTTTGATCAGGACTATATGAAGTCTTCTTCACTATTATTATCTTCAATATCCTCTTCTCTATTCACCCCTAATTCACAATGAATTATCTTGTCTCTCTTATAGACATAATTTCACCATTTCTAAGTCCTTGAATTTCTTGTTCTTGGCATGATTTGCAATTATCGCCATTCTTGCTTTAAAGCATGCTTTAGTTTTATCCCATAGATTTCGCCTTGACAACTAGAATAAAACAACTTTAAAACTCTAGCTTATCTCTGGCTTTTAACTTGTTGATGAAAACAATGTGATCAACCAGTTAAATCCATATTTAGCTCCTGCCAGCTAAGTCTTTTTTCATTTCTAAACTTCATTTCTTTTCGGTGTTTAACTCTTTGTTAGCTCAGTCTTGACTTCAGTTGTCCTCGGGCATCTCTATCCTTCAGGGTTGTCTGTCCATCGAGTAACACTATGGTTTTTCTCTCGGTAATGCTTGATCAAGTATCTTTCTCGGGTATCACTGTGACTCTTCTCTCAGGGTTCTCTATCTGTCAGGGTGCACTATCCGTCGGTGTTTGTTTTCACTTAGTGCATACTAAACTTTTATGCATAACTGATAGCATAACCTTTATCTTTCTGTTTCTTTGAAGTCTTTGACACTATATATAACCAATCAGATTATATCAAGTTGACATCAATGACAATACAATACATTAACTGATTTAATGTCTTACATTTACTTTCTACAGCTCGGTGATCGTCAACTTAACATCTTCAAACATTCAATCAGTTATAGTTCATCAATTATATCAATAAATGCACTTGGGAAATATCAAGCACCTTCTAGTTCCACTTTATCAGAAAGAGGATAAAATAAAAGTTGGTTTTCTAATATATTTCCTAATTTCAATAAAAACTTGAACTATTAATGGTAGTACTAGTACCATAACCCATTTTAAAATCTAGAATTAGCACTTACACATTAATGTGATAGAGTAAAAGAAAATATAAATATTAAACACCATGTCTAAAGTGCGACATGTCTTAGAGTGAGGAAGGAAGGTACAGTCTAACTGGTGTTTTTCTTGTTCAAGTCCCAAATTAAATGTCCATAGTAGCTTCATTGAGTCAGTAGCAACAGATCCAATCCAAATAGAAGAGGATCCACAATTTTGCATTCAAGAGTAACATATTCATGATAAAGAGCAGAAAATCTAAAGAGAGCAGTAGTATGCAAGGTTGAGATCAAACACAATAAATATAGGTCCATTTTATAGACACTTTCAAAGGAGAGGTAGAGTTGTGGTTATAATTTCTAAATCTCCAATGCTTACATGTCTTCATTTATTATTTCTTCTTTTAGATTAAAGTTTTTCTTCATGATAATTTCACTGTTTCGAATATTTACGATCTTTTTGTAAGAAAGCATTCACTTTTCTTTTAGGAAAACCTTATATGTCAATGCCAAGAATGCCTCATAGTAAGGAAATCATTATTTATGAAAGTTAATGATATCTATTGTTATAGTGAATCAGTATCAAAGAAGAGAGTAGTCAAAATGCAGTGATTGTGGTAGCAGAGAAGGGCTAATAGATACAAGGCATTATAGAGACATAATTGTCATCGAGATATCCTCATTCTATGCTCAAAGTATAGATCAACCAGGATATAGATCTAAGGGGGACTGTTCTTATAGTCATAAGTTGGTAATAATCAAAGAAAAGGAGCAATTATTCATTAAAATGACTGGTCACAAAGTAGATAAGTGAGTGTTTCCAATTTCAAATTGTGTCCTTATACAGGGAAAAATAGGTGTTCAACTTGTATCCATTAAATTTGGAACTAGTTAGCTTCTTATTTGAGGAACTTGTGGGTGTTATAGTTAAAAACATGAAAATGCTATTTTCTAAAGCATATTATTGTTAAGAAGTATCAACAACAATTTACAAGCTCTTAAATTATTTTTTTAGATCAACAAGGGTTTTTGTATATTAATATCAAAGGAAATTACATCACATTTACATATTAGTTTCAACTTAAACTTCCTACTAAACTATATATTCGGGCATTTACCCATCATGTTGCATTCAAATTCATTCTACTAAGCCTGTAGATTGTAAACTAAAACCATATCATCTGTTACATTTTATGCATCAACACAGAATCCCCCAAAACTTATCTTTCTGGTTGATTTCACCTTCCACCCGATCTATTTGCTTCCCGTCATTCTGTAGTGGGAGCATTTATCCTCCAAAAAAACTACCCTGCATCATATTATCCTACCATTCCTCCATATATTTTCCAAAAAACTTCACTACCTCTATTGTTTACGTCGTCTTCCTTTCTGTCTTGGATTTTCCACTCTGGTTGCGCTACCTATGAGGCAAAATCTGGTCTAATATCTCAGCAATATCATTGGCTCTGTTGTTATGCCTCTCCAATTCCTCTTTCACCCTTTTCCATGCATCCTCTGCCCTTCAAAACATGAGTGTTTTTTCTACATTCTCTCGCCATCGCAAAAATGGAATGAGCCCAAATCTGTGTCCATCCTCCTCATCATCGAAGCACACTGAGATGTCAGAGCTAATCCTAGGGATTACCCATTCTAGGATAGAGTCTAATTTATCCAACACATCTTCATTGAATAGGGCTTGATTAATCTAACCCACTTCCTCTATGCTTTTCCTAGTTTCAAAACCCCATGCAATAAACATTGAAATGCAGGCCAAATTTGTCCTTCATTTGATCATTCTCTCCTAAAACTGCTCCCCAATCACCATTAACACTACATCTATCATTTCCTCTATTTTTACCTTCAACAGTCCTTGGAATCATTCTCTGCTCGTGAGTCCTTTAAAAGCCTTCATCTGCTTCCTCAAGTCCACACTAAAATTAGCTTCCACGTCTTCCTTTATTCGCTCATATTCTCTCTAAAACCTGCAAATTGCCACTCCAAAATCCACTTGAAACTTTGGTGGTTTATTTCAACTTACCCATCCTTTATAGTGTAATAAACCTGGTTTCATGTCCTTTGTGTTTGTGCTAAATGGATTATCATCGATTGATATTTCCTCACTTTAAAGAGAGCATGTGTTTCTCATAAATGTATCATCCCATCCAAGCACCTCGAGCAGTCAGCTTATGTCACAAATTTATTCATTCCTCTTGTCATCTATCCTTTCAGCCGCCAAGGGGATGAGTGAGAAAACATTCCTTTGTTTATCCGCCATATCCTCACCATTGCAATGTCAATAATTAAACTTTACTTTATTCATCTATCTTAATCTTATAGAGATCTACTACAGTCTCATTGATTTTTCAAAGGAAAGGGCCCATTTAGTCATTATATCCACCTCTTTATTGCCTTCCCTTAGCGTGTGATTAATTTTAAAATTGCTAAATTGATTTAAAACACTTTTCACTTCTCTAAACATGCCCTGTATTTGTCATGTGTTCGATTGGTTCATTTTAATAGCTTCAACGATCACTTTAGAATCCCCTTCCATATAGATTTGATCCAAACCTAACTTCTTCCCAAGTCTAACAGCTAGCAATGTAGCCTACACTTCTGCCATGTTATTAGTCCCTACTTGAAGTTTTCTCGCCGTCATTGCCAAAATATCCCCATTCGAATCACAGGCAATAACACCCGCACCAGAGATTCCCGGGTTCCCTTTAGAGCATCCATTGAAATTAATCTTTACCCACCCCGGTTCTAGAGGAATCCAAACTATATCTTTATGCCACATCTTTATCCTTAATAAACAAGCTCCTAAAATCTGGATATCTACCATAATTAATAAATTTAAAGTTGCAGTCTAGAAATTTATTCATGTTTTAGTCATTTGAAATTTCTAGTAATTTTCTAGCAAGTTTTTCTAATTTCTTATTTTAAGACATATTGAGTTTTTATTGTGAAATTTTCTAGCAATATCTTCTTTCTAGACATCAAAAATTTAGTACAACTGCTTCTACATTTGAAAATTCTATTGTTTATGCAACCACAACATTTTTATCAAATCTTTTCCTTGATTGCAGGATGCTTGCATATTTTCTTAAGAATCCAAACTGGACATGCACATTTCCTAATGGTCAACCAAGAATATTTACAAGGATTGATAAAGGAGGTGGGGTAAAATGTGGATCACATCATGGCATGTAATTGAATGTTAGACTATTAATATTTCTTTTGTTATCAATTTAGGTAGATCTTATATTGATTTGCCCCGGTGAAGAGAAAGACCTCCGAACACAAATCAATCCCTTATGAACAGAAAAGCCAAATGTATAAAAACCAATGCCTTGTGAACAAAAAATCCAAATGCATAAAAGTTCAACTTACAAGAGTTTCAAGGTATTAAACCCGATTAAAGAAGAAATTAAATAATCATTTAGAAATTTAATTGTAATTCTTATTTAATTTTTTTTGACATGTCACACATATTTAATAGCTGGGGTTATATAATGCTATTGCCTATATTTTTTATGATTGCACTTAATAAGATATGTTTTTAAGCCGATTTAAGATTTCAAATTTGTTAAAAAAATTGAAAATAGCCTGTATAATTGAGTGAAGTTCATTGCAAACATGTGAATGATTTTTTCATTTAATCATCCAAATTCTTCTGAAATGTAGAAGGATGGCACAAAGCTTTCTAAAATTGATGAGAGTTTTTCTAATTATTCAAACTGTTTTAACTTTTTTTAATGGGGTTTAGATGTTTAACCCCATGAACTAAGCATGAAATTACAATTTACTTTCATTAACTAAATAAATATAGTAGCGCAACAGAGAAAAACTATGAATGCCAGTCCTATCTAGAATAGGTCATTAGGATATGATTCCTACACACTATCAAAGTATCACAAACTAGTCTATTGGAAAAAATTACATGCAACGTGAATGTTTTTACTTTATAGTGCTAAGGATCAAGACATTCAACATCACTATTAAAACATAGCCAACCATTCCACTAATCTAGTTCAACTTGTTGCATGCTGCATCCGTTCAAGCACCACCAATTACTCATTGATTTGTTTCTTATTTTTCATCTCCTGCTTGAAGAGTGGCTTGAAGAGGTCAACTTCTTTTGCCTCCTTAGATGCCTATAAGTCAGCTGCCATCTTTGTAGCATGTTCTCTCTTCTACTTTAGGGAAGGCCCAATTAGCTTGGTTGTTGCAGTGCCCAAATTTTACTAAGGACTTGAATAGGTCAAAATATGGCCAATGAATTTTCCACATAAACAATTGTAACATAAATATGTCACAATACATGCTCACACACCAAGGATGTTACACAATACAATGACACACTCAAGTATCATATGATAATGCATAACTGCACAAGCAGAAGAGTTCAAAACTATCAAGAGATACTCATCATATGCAATAATAGGGGAGATAGGATCTCACCCTACACTGATGATAGTGTACTTTCCACCACTAAACAAGACACAAAAGCAAATCTAAAATAAAGAAGATATGTATAATGTATAAAGGACGCACATAAGCACAATTCCTTCTTTTAGTTCACCAATTACAAGAGTATACATCATGATGAAATGAGGTAACAACTACATATCATTCAAAATTATATTTACAAGTGGTTGTTTGCTAGGGATATTCCCTAGCTCACCCAATTCTCACAAGAAAATGATCAAATCCACTTGAGCAGATACCACTCAAAACATGATAAAATTATTGAAGAGTGAATAATAACACAATTCCAAGCATATGAGGTCAAAAGATAAGTCTCCCACATCAACCTTATTTTAGGGAAACTTTCTAAAAAAATGTCATTTACAATCCCCTATCTCACATTTGCCTCTTTTATAAGTTTTTCATTTGCACTAGTAGATGTGTATTCACCCAGCGGATGCAAATTTGTCCCATGTGAATAAAGAGTAATAAAATAAGACAACTTAACTTTGTTTTCTGAAATTTTCATAGAAATGTTTGGAAGATGTCCTACAAGCTAGTTTTTTTTCAATCCTATAACACTATGTTTTGATAAAAGAACCCTATCCTAAGCTTATTTGGATACATAAACATAAATAACAATACTACAAGTGAAAGGCTTTAGAATATGTATTCATTCATGACTTTCTACCATATACATCTAGGGAAAAATTAAAGTATACCTTTGATTTCCATACGTCAAAAAGTATTTTGATCATAGAATACAAAGTTGCTATTTCATACTTTTTTAGATATCATTTCAAAATGCATTTTGTTTATTCAAATACATCTTCCTGATTAATCATTCATTTTCATTCAAAATTTAACATACAAATAAAGTTACAAACTTGTATCTGCATCTAATGAATACATGGATGGATTCTTTCCAAGATTATTACATGCTTTAAAAATATCATTTACTCACATTTACAAAACTTAAGCAACTAGAATGCATAAATAAAAACCAAGAAACTTGATGAATTTTCCTATCTTTTCCATCTCATTCTCTATGGTTCCAATTTCACAAATAAACTAAAATGCCTACCAGTTAACCTTATGGATCCCAGAGGTCCACAAATTGGAGAACACGAATAGGTAAACACATGGGATTGACAACACAAGCAGAACCATCATAGTTTTGCAAGCACAAGTTATTGGTTTTCCCTACCAAATGATGGTTTACGAAGGGGGGGGGGGTGAATAAGAAAATATTGAATCTTACAACTTAAAACTTAGATCTTTGATTCACCTCGGTAACTCAAATAACAACAGCAACCAAAACTATGATAACTCTACTTATCTCAATCAATAACATATACCATAAGCAACTAACATCCACAATTATCAAGCATCACATGTAACACCAGATTTAATGAGGAAACCCAATTTGGGAAAAACCTTTGTGGGAATTGTCACCCACAAAAAAGAAACACTCTTCTGAAGTATGCTTCGTTAAGAGCCAATCCGGTTAAATATTACAATGCACATTTGTTATATGTGACCCTATTAGGGGATTAATCTTAGATTTGTTAAGATATTCACCCTATTAGGAGTGGCCTAGTTAGAGGACTTTAAAAATTCATCCTATAATGTCACCTTTCACAAGGATTTACAAAAGACTTATTGGGTCCACTCGGTTAAGAGATTTTATGTTACAAAGATTAGTAAGCAACATTGTACTGAATTGATTTGTGATTCTACAACTACCTTTTGCTTGATCAGATCCCTTATGCGCTCTCTAAAACTACTAGCATCAACAACTCATTAGTCTCTTCTTTAGACTGGATCTCCACCTCTTTCTCTACTCTTCTTGGTAACACTTCAACTCTTCAACTCGCCAACATCTCTATATAAACATAGAGACTCAAAAATATAGAGGCCTTTGTTTTGCCTCTTAATCTCATTGATTAGGTATTCCTTCAATTGTGTTCAGTCATCAAATCATCTCTTATGAACTGATTCAATGTATCTGCAACTCGGTTGAACGATCAACTTCACCTTGGAACTTGCATTTTCTTTGAACTCACAACTTTACTTTTTGCCACTTAAACTTCATCTCAGATCTTTAACTTGATTTTTCATGACCATAGATCTTGTAAAAAACTTCATCTTTATCCTTAGAATCTTATAGATCTTTACGCCTTTGCATTAAATTCATTCTTCTCCTTGAATTCAATCTTTGTTCAAGCTCTGTTTCATGCTCGATGACTTGGTGACTATCTTCACTTGGTGTTTGACTTCGCTCAGTTACCAACCTTACTCACTAATTTAACTCTTCTTGGTTGTCAACATCATTTGGTGACTGCCTTTTCTTTGCTCGACTAACTACACTTCACATTATCGACAAACTTGTCACTGCTTGGTAACTAGGTTTGTTCCCTTTATCGACTTGACCTTTCTGCTTTCCTGACTTAACAACATCAAATGTTAAGTAAAAACAATTATATCAATAGTACCTCATCATTGTCTAATCTTTATTATCTTCCCAATTAAGTTCCCCTCGAATGATATGAAAACTTAATATAAACCAAAAATCAATTGCTTGACATCAATGACAAAATAACAACTGATCAAACCATTCTACTTGCTTGTATTCTATTGAACTTGGTCTTCATCATCATTACAATGAGTTAGTTAACAATCTCCCTCTTTAGCATTGATGGAAACACTATCAATTGATGATGGTATACTTTGATCTCTCTGTACTATCTTTTCTCCCTCTTAGATTTTTCTTCCTCTTTGCCTTCAATCACATTCTCCCTCTTACATGTATTCTCCTTCACTTGTGTATTCATCACTTACTTCTTTCTTCCTCTAATCATCAATCACTTACTTCTCTCTCTTTGACAACAATTTCAAAGATCCATACTCCTGAAGACTTGTTCAGGAAGTGAATCATACCTTGTATGTACTGATTTCTCTTTGAATACATAAACCCTTTCACAACTTCAGGCATCACCTAAAGTGTGATCACTAGCATCAATTGAAAATTTAGATATCATAATGTGTTGTAGAATTTATGCAACATGCATCTTGCATTAATGAATATTGGATAGGGGTAGGACCCCTAATTTACCTCTAATATACTCAAAATCATTCTTCGATAGTGGCTTAGTGAATATGTAAGCTATCTCTTCTTTTGAATTCACACATTCCAACATTACATGCTTGTATTGTACTTTCTCTCTCAAGTAATGATACTTGATAGATATGTGCTTGGTCTTTGAATGCATTACCAGATTCTTTGATATTTTTATAGCACTTGTGTTGTCACAATAGATAGTGACTAGATTAGTGATCTCCTCTTGCATACCTTCTAGCAGCTATTTGATCTATACAATATTTGCACAATTCATAGCTGCATCAACATACTTAGCCTCGGTAGTAGACTATGATATACAACTTTGTTTCTTTCTTAGCCATGTAATTATTCTTTCTCCTGCAAAGAAAGCTCCTCCTCTTGTACTCTTTCTATCATTGAAATGTTTCTAGCCCAATCAGCATCAGTGTAGAATTTCAAGTCAAAGTCTCCTCATTTCGTGTATAGTAGGCTGAAATCCCTAGTTCCTTTTAGATATCTAAAAATTCTCTTCACTGCAGATATATGTGTTTCCTTCAGATTAGAAGAAAACTTTGCAAAAATCCCTACTACATGAGCAATATCAAGTCTATTGTGCACTACATATTGCAACTTACCAATCATAGATCAGTAGAGTGTCTCATTGACTTCTTTTGACTCATCCTCTTTAGATAACTTGCAGCCAGTGACCATCAGTGTTCCAACCGGTCTTGAGTCATCCATACCAAAGGTCTTTAGGATCTCCTTGATATACTTTGATTGTATAATATAGATCCCATCCTTTACCTGTTGAATTTGAAGTGCAAGAAAGAATTTAATCTCTCCAATCATAGACATTTCAAACTCTTTCTCATCTCCTCAACAAAAGATCTGCACAATGTGTCATTTCCTCCAAAGATAATGTCATCAACAAATATCTCAGTAATTAAAATTTTTTTAGTACTGTCACATTTCAGATACACATTGTTGTTGTCACTAGTTCTTTGAAATTGTATTTTGATTAGATATGAATGCAATCTTTCATACCACACTCAGTGTGCTTATTTCAAGCCATACAATGCTTTGTACAATTTGCATACCATGTCTCAGTTAGTATTCTCAGCAAATCCTTCAGCTTGTTCAACATATACTTCCTCTTCAAGAATACCATTGAGAAATGCAAATTTAACATCCATTTGATAAACTTTGAATCCCTTATGAGCTGCATATGCTAGTAGAATTCTAACTCCTTCTAATCCAACAACACATGCAAAAGTTTCACCATAGTCTATTCCTTCTTCTTGTGCATATTCCTTGAAAACTAATCTTGCTTTATTTCTGATTACATTACCATGCTCATTAAACTTATTTATGAAAATCCACTTAGTACCAATTACATTCTTATATTTTGGTCTCGGTACCAAAGTCCATGTATTATTCTTTTGAATTTGATCTATTTCTTCCTTCATTGCTTTCATCCAATCTTCACTTTCTAATGCATCTTTTACTTTTCTCAATTTAAATTTAGATATTAAGCATGTGTTTTCTCTTACCTTGCTTCTTGTTGGAACTCCAACATTCTTGTCTCCAATGATTTTACTCGGTGAGTGGTGTCTCTACACATACATTTCCAATACAAGCTTGGTAGCCGGTGGTATCTCTTCATTTCCATCATTCAGTGGAAGCTCTCTCTACTCATCTTCTTCCTCGGTTTGATCTTTCAGTAAGGTGTCAGGAATCTCAGGCTGTACATAAACAAATCTTTGATAATTTTTAGGATCTTTCTTTCTATCTTAATCATTCTTCTCTACATATTCATCAATCCTCACATTTGCACTTTCTACTATTTTGTTAGTAGCCTTATTCAAACATTTGTAAGATTTGCTCTTAGTAGAATATCCTAATAATATTCCTTCATCTACTTTAGAATAAAACTTACCATCTCTTGCATCTTTAAGAATATAAATTCTACTTCCAAATACTTTGAAGTAACTTACATTCACCAGATCTCATAAGGTGTCTTGTTTGTTCCCTTCTTCAATTTTATTCGATTAAGTGTATAAGCAATAATGGGGACTACTTCTCTCTAGAAGATTTGAGAAATGTCATTCTCAATCATTAGTTTTCTAGCATAGTCCACAATGGATCTATTTCTTCTCTTAACTATCCCATTTTTTTGTGGTGTCCTTGATGCAGACATTTGTCTCTTTATAATGTGTTCATTGCAGAAGAGTGTAAATTCATCAGAAGTAAACTCTCCCCCTCTATTAGATCTCAAACATTTCAGTTGTCTTCCAGTCTCTTTTTCAACTCTATCCTTGTACCACTTAAACATTTGGAACACATCCAATTTTTCTTTTAGAAACATAACCAACATCAAAATAGAATATTCATCAACAAACAATATGAAGTATCTATCTCCATAGTAGCTTTGTGCTCTCATGAGACTACATAGGTCGGTGTGTACTAACTCCAAAATACATTGTGTAGTATAAGATTTTCCTGTAAAATCTCAATTTAGTCATCTTACCTACTTGACATCCCTTACACATTACATTCTCAGGTTTGTTTAAACTTGGTAGACCTCTTACTCTGTTCTTCTTACTCATTTTGATTAAGTTGTCAAAATTCACATGACATAGCCTTTTGTGCCATAACCATACATCTTCAATCTTAGAAAATAGACAACTCCTTATGGATGTATCAAGGTAGAATAAGTGACCTTTAGATTGTTCTCCAGTGGCAATCAGACTTCCCTTCTGATCAAATACTTTAACCTTCTTATTTTTAAATTCTAGTCAATGACCTGTATTATTCAACTATGCCACACTCAACAAATTTTACTTCAGACCTTCAACCGAATAAACATTATCACATTTAGTATTGTTCAACATAATTATAGAACCTTTTCCCTTCATGTGATATGGAGCATCATTTCCAAATCTAACATTACCACCATTATGCTCTTTCAAAGTAATAAACTTATCAGTATCACCAGTCATATGGTGTGAGTAACCACTATCTATAATCCATGCATCATTTTTACTTACTTGTGAGATTAGGGATTTTTCTTCAACATACCTTTCTTCATCAGACTCATCTTTAAAAGCAACATAGACAAATTCTTCTTCTTCATCATCGGTGTCATTATTAGATGATCCTCCTTAACCATATGTAGCATGATTTCTTTCCTTTGTTCTTGAAGTCTCTCTCTCTCTCTCTCTCTCTCTCATTGTTATCTAATTTATCTTTCTTCTCAATATTGTCAGGACAGTTAGAAGCTATGTGACCAATATTATTGCATGTAAAAAACTTCAATGGTAAATTACCTCTATACTTTCCTTTACCTCTTGGTAGCCTCCTAGCCAATAAAGCTTCAAACTTAGCTTCATTCTTTTCGTCTTTAGCATATAGCTCTTTAAGCTCACTCTTACAACTATGAAATATTTCACTAGCACTACTTGCATATCCGTCACTAGATCTATAATCTCTAGACTTTCCAATAGTGAAGGATGATTTGAATGCAGATTCAATCTTAGAAGTAACAGACAAACTATTATCAAAATCATTTAGCTCAAAATTAGTTAGCTTACCGATTATAGCATCCAAAGTAATATTCATCTATGGAATGGATCTCAATTCTTGAATGATAGACACTCAGATGGCATAGCTAGGTAGTAGTTGTGTGATGAAAATGTGTCACACTTCTATGAATCATTCCATTCAAGGTTGCTCAAGAATGAGGCCTCAAATATCGATTCATAGCTCCTTAGTCATGGAGTGCAAAGGTGTGTAATAGAGGCCCTCAGATTGACCTAGTTTTGCCCATACAAGTACACCATGAAATGAGAGATTCAATGCATGAAAATGAAATCTATTCTATATGATGACAATGCATAAAAGGAAATTAATCTAAATAATAACAATGCATGATTATTCTATGAAAGGAAATATGAATGCAATATTAATCTATGAAAATAAACATGATTCTAAGCTAATATGAATTTAATCTAAATGGATGCCATGAATGCAAGAAGAAGAAGACAAGAAGAGAGAAGTTGCAATATCCAAACTTGAGTGCTCAAATCCTCCTCCAAAATTGCTCTCCAAACCTGCAGCATAACTATACCTAAAAATTCTATTATTAGAATGAGAAGGAGAGGTTTCCTTTTAAAGAAAAGTGAATGGTTGAGATTAAGAGGCAAAATCAAAGGCTATGATTAAGAGGCAAAAAAGCACACTACTTAGGAAGATGTGAAGAAAAAGGGATTTTTATTTAATTTATTTCATTTTTCATCAAATAAAGTGCTTTAAGTGGGGATTTTTTATTTATTTAATTAAAAGAGGGGTTTTCTTTTAATTAAATAAATTAGAAGAATTTTATTGAATTAAATGGGAGGAATTTAATTTAATTAAATAAGATGAATTTTATTTAATTAAAAGGGAGATTAAATCTTTTAATTAAATAAGAGGAATTTTATTTAATTAAAAGGGAGATTAAATCTTTTAATTAAATTAAAATGATCAAACCTTAGGAAATATTAAAATAATTGAATTAATTACAATTTGATCAATGAAATTGATTTGAATTAAAAATGTTCCAAAGCATTGATTCAAGAATTTGATAAATTGATAAAATGATAAATGGGGCCCATAGTCTAGGCGACCATTTTAGGGTGCATACATTTGCCCTCTTTGACTAATGTGTGATCATTCTAGGAACACATTTAGTCAAAGAATGTAGTTGAAGTATGAGATCGATTTGGGATCACAAAACAACATAGACATCAACACCAACACCATTGTAAATAAGTAATTGACATTAGAACAAAGATAAGCTAATTGTAAAAAAAAGACAAGGTCAACACCGTTGTAAATATGTCATTGAAATGTTCGAGATACGAATCTCAAGCAAGGTTGCCCCAAGAGGAGCGATTGATAGGATTGATAAAGCTAAATCAAGGATTTAAGTTTGATAGGTATTGCCCCCTTGTGATCGAAATTGAAATGAGATAGAGGAGAAACAACAAATTGATAAATTTGATCAAATTGAACTAAAGATAAGGTTCTTGATGTAAGATGAAAGATATAAAGATCACAGAACCAAGGTAG
>MU224005.1:1721635-1738859 GCA_018584345.1 Thuja plicata
AGAGCATTTTTGTCTCCACCTTTGCAAGAAAGTAACAAAGGATTCTCCTTGATTCTGCTTTAAGCTACATAAGTCCAACAAAGTGATAGATCTTGAAACATTGTATGCAAAGTGTTGAAAAAATCTAAGAACAAGCTCTTTGAAAGTCTTAACAGGGGGAGTTATCTTAGTAAACCATTCCATTGCTTGACCCTTAAGACTTTGTGGGAATAACCTCATAAGGTATGAATCATCTTGATGAAACTCAAAACTAGTGGTATAAAATTGGCACACATGATCATGTGGAACTCCACTCCCATCATATTTGTCATATTCAGGAATTTAAACCTTTCTAGGAAAATCTTTCATGTCAACACTCTTATCAAAAGGATTAGGACAAATTGAGCCCAATGAGAAAGAATTCTTAGGTGCGAACATCTTGTCTATTTTTCTTTGCATTTCATTGAGCTTCTCCTCTTGGGATGGACCTTGTTTCTTAATCTTTCTATCCACATCAAAGTTGTAAGGGACCTTAGCACCCTTGTTGATTAGACTTTCTAGGAACTTATCCTTGTTTTTCTCCACATATGTCTCCACATACTATTGAAAAAATCGCTCTTGTTGCATTTTCATGAAATCTTGGGAGGTATGAGAAAAGCTCTAACTACTACCACCATATTGTGAACCATAATGAGCATGTTGTGAGGGTGGCCTTGAGTTCCTAGGAGGTGTTTGTCTTTTGTGATGATCATGTCTTGAAACCCTTCTTCCCCTAGGGCTAGGAGATCGTGATGGTGATCTTGAATGTCTCCTACTTTGTGGAGTCCTAGGAGGAGTGGATGGAGGAGAACTGTTTCCACCACTAACATGCATATTATTGAATATATCATTGAGTTGTCTTGCCAAGAGCCTATCTTGCACCTCTTGAAAGGATTTCTTTTCCATTTCTACCAAAGTTTGTCTTTCCAACTCTAGGCGTCTAATTAGTTCTTCCTTACAAGCCTGTTCATCTTGGAATGCTTTCTTTTCATGCTCAATCATCTTGAGTCTATCACTCATATAATTGGTAGGTGAGCTTGGTCTTGAATTTTGAAACAAGTTGTTGGTATAAGTTGTATTGACATGAGTGTCATAACGTTCATCTCCTTAATTCTCATGTTGTGATAGCTCATCATCATAAGCATGTCTCTTACCTCTCTCTCTCTTAGCCCTTTGGTGTGCATCTAAATATCTTGTTGAAATAAGGGGTGAGGTTGGTCTACTGTTATGAGAGGAACCACCAGATGAAATAGCATCCCCATACTTTGCAAACATGTCGTCAAGATGTTTATCCCTCTCTTCCCTCTGTCTCTGAGTCATTGTGTGACTCATATCCATAGAAGAATGATAAGATACTAAGGGGGTACCCAATTCACTAAGGTGACTCTTAGAATCAAACCACACTTTTGAGATATTCCTAGGTGATTGATCAAATATGGGTCATTTTTCCTTATGTCTTTGGCGAGTTTGAACTAAGGGTAATTGGTTAAAAACCACTTGAGGTCATTTTACTTGATTTACTTGATATCTTGTTGTAATTGGCATGAAAGAAAATGTATTAGCTGATAGGATGACCCTAAGAAGCATTGGTACCAAACTAGGATAGTAAAGGCATTAACTTGTCCAAAAAGAGGTGATAAGATAGAAAATTGTAAGAGGCGTAAGCCAACACTACCATAGAGGTGCACAATAAATTTGGGTGAATACCCTAGCACATATGGATCAGGAGTATGGTCTTACCCAAATTATATTAATCAAAATTGAATTTGTATGAAAGTGGATGGACAAGAGACTACCAAAACTCTCCAAGTGTAATATCAAAGAATCTAAAGGTTTTTCTTTTCAGCAAGGATGGTTTCTAGCTCACCAAGCGCTAAGCAAGGTCACTTGTGAAATCAAAGATTTCTAATCCAAGAGGTCAAAACACAAGAATCTAAAGCTAAAAAAACCTTCTAACAGTGGGGTAAGTAATCCAATCTGACCCGGATCAACCCAAAAAATTGAAAATGATAGGGCAGCAAGTTAAACAGGCTCAAAAATGATAGAAAAAGCTCACTGGCAGGTAGTTTCATGCGAGGAAATGCTCTCTTGTGCAAGGATTTGCAGGATCACATGACAGAATGCATAAAGTGGCATGAGAAATCTCAGACTGGTGAAACTAGGTAACAACAAACTAACAACAAGTTTGCAAAATGTCACGCGAGAATACTCACATAGCCACACGAGGAAATGCATAAAGGGCATGAGGAAACAGTTTTCTCATGTGAGGAAATGATACATAACTCATTTTTTTCTTGTTTTAAATAATCAACTAGATGCATTAACATATTTCATCATGAACCAGGCACACAAAACAACAATCAGGGAGTTCAAGCAATCAATGTCTTCAAACAATGAGAAAGGGACAAAGCAACCTTGCACATGAACATGGATAGTGTCATAGTATTTCTACTCCATAAGAATGCTACTTGTGTATATTCTCAAAATATTTTCCAATCATGCACATATTCCTAGAGAATAAAAATTTGGTTACACTATGGTTCATAGTAATGGTTTGAATTTGCAACTTTTGCAATCTCAAGTGGGTGAAATCCAATCCCAGCGCACTGAGGTTTTGACGCAGTCTGAGAATTTAATCAATCAGGAGCTGCTGAGGAGATCTGACAACCCCCAAGAAACTACACCCATGGAGATTTCTTCCACAAGGAAATTTATATAGTGGTTGTTGCTATCATGGAAAAAATGGCTATTACCGCTTGAGGTTCCGTCCACATGGTTTACCCAATAAAGGGAATGTCCACTATGGTTAACCCTCTCTAACAAGGAAGACTTACAATATGGACCACATGAGGACTTGGTTTGGATTCAAGGGTTCCAAGTTTCTAATTCTCCCAAAAGGAAAAAGAGCATAATCCTCCAGCCTCTTCACCTCACCAAAACATAGCGAACATGATTCATTGACCCACTAATTTGAAATCACCTCATTCAAGGTTCACACAACAACAAATGACACCAATCTCCCCAAAGAGAGAAAGTATTGCCAAAAGTTGAAGCCCAAACCAAGTTGATCAATGAGATAAAAACAAAATCCTTCCCTACCTACAAGGGGATCTATCGTCAAGAAGAGCTTTGCATGTAAGACAAGCGAATGAAGCCCACTCTCTCAAAATCACCACAAATAGTGTTCATAGGGCCTAATTACTATGTGAAACATATATGCAAGAAAGCAAATCTAGGTCCATTTTAAAGCACCAATTAGAAATGCAATCTATGAAAGTAAGAAACACTCAAGCTAAACACATGAGATGTTCATTTTATTTCCAAAATACAAATGTTATAGAGATCAACAAAATACCTCAAATCCAATGCAACGTGAATCATTTTATTGTTTATCCAAGAAAGTCCAAATCAACAACAACAATAGAAACAACAAATCATAAACCACCAGAAACAATAAATATTAGTGGTTAGCAAGAAAAATTGAGATATATCAATATAGCAATGAAAAACAAATATCTGATACAGAATCTTGTGCGAGGAAACAATTATCTCACACAACGAAGTGCACAATCGCGCGAAGAAGTACACAAGTAGTAAAAAATATAGAAAAATAACAAACCAGTCAAGATCTATAGCCTAGTGCCGGATCTCGGGCAAGGATTTGCGTAGTGCCATGTGAAGATTCACATAGAGCTGCGCGAGAAAACTCATAATCAACAAAATCTCACCTAGGAACCCGCAAAATGTCGCACAAGATTTCCCTGCAGAAAAAAAACAAGTACGGAAAAGACGAAAAATTTGAAAATCTAAAAATAAATTATAAAAAATAGCTGTGACAGAAAATGAATCTTCTGCCCCACGGTGGGTGCCAAAAATATGTGATAAAAATGTGTCACACTTCTATGAATCATTCCATTCAAGGTTGCTCAAGAATGATGCCTCAAATATCGATTCATAGCTCCCTAGTCATGGAGTGGAAAGGTGTGTAATGGAGGACCTCAGATTGACCTAGTTTTGCCCATGCAAGCACACCATGAAATGAGAGATTCAATGCATAAAAATGAAATCTATTCTATATGATGACAATGCATAAAAGGAAAATAATCTAAATGATAGCAATGCATGATTATTCTATGAAAGGAAATATGGATGCAATATTAATCTATGAAAATAAACATGATTCTAAGCTAATATGAATTTAATCTAAATAGATGCCATGAATGCAAGAAGAAGAAGACAAGAAGAGAGAAGTTGCAATATCCAAGCTTGAGTGCTCAAATCCTCCTCCAAAATTGCTCTCCAAACCTACAACATAACAATACCTAAAAATTCTATTATTAGAATGAGAAGGAGAGGTTTCCTTTTAAAGAAAAGTGAATGGTTGAGATTAAGAGGCAAAATCAAAGGCTATGATTAAGAGGCAAAAAATCCCACCACTTAGGAAGATGTGAAGAAAAAGAGATTTTTATTTAATTTATTTCCTTTTTCATCAAATAAAGTGTTTTAAGTGGGGATTTTTTATTTATTTAATTAAAAGAGGGGTTTCTTTTAATTAAATAAATTAGAAGAATTTTATTTAATTAAATGGGAGGAATTTAATTTAATTAAATAAGATGAATTTTATTTAATTAAAAGGGAGATTAAATCTTTTAATTAAATAAGAGGAATTTTATTTAATTAAAAGGGAGATTAAATCTTTTAATTAAATAAAAATGATCAAACCTTAAGAAATATTGAAATAATTGAATTAATTACAATTTGATCAAGGAAATTGATTTGAATTAAAAATATTCCAAAGCATTGATTCAAGAATTTGATAAATTGATAAAATGATAAATGGGGCCCATAGTCTAGGCGACTATTTTAGGGTGCATACAGTAGTGTTCTAAGCATCTTGCTTGTAACATCTTATTCTTCAATGGTTCTACCAACACCTCTAATAGAAATAGCAATCTCCTTTAGTCTTGTGTTGTATACTGCAATGTTTTCTCCTTCTTTCATTCTCATTGATTCAAAATTTCCTCTTAAGCTTTCAGCCTTAGCCTTTTGAAAATGTTGATCTCTACCATAAACCAATGCAATCTTATCCCACATCTACTTATCTATATCACAACATTGTAGATCACTGAACTCTAGGTCGATGAGAGTAGAAGATATCTCAATCATCACTTGTGTATGTTCTTGTCTTTCTCTTATCTTCTCAAGTGTCAAAGGACTAACTTGTGGAGGTGAGTACTCAGTGTCAAGATGATTCAGTGCATAATCTCCAATACCAAATATGTGAAGCCTCATTCTCTTCTTCCATGTAGAGAAGTTATTCATATTCAACTTTGGTGCTTCCCTCTTAAACATCTTCAAATCTTTAACTCAAGTACCTTCAAAATTATCTTCTTGGAGCACTAGCTTTGATACCAATTGTTGGTTTTCAATACCAAATGGTGGTTTACTAAGAGGGGGGTGAATTATAAAATATTGAATCTTACAACTTAAAACTTAGATCTCTGATTCAACTCAGTAACTCAAATAACAACAACAACTGAAACTATGATAACTCTACTTATCTCAATCAATAACATATACCATAAGAAACTAACATCCAAAATTATCAAGCATCACATGTAACACCATATTTAACAAGGAAACCCAATTTGGGAAAAACCTCCATGGGAATCGTCACCCACAAAAAGAAATACTCTTATGAAGTATGCTTGGTTAAGAGCTAATCTGGTTAAAGATGATAATGCACATTTGTTAGATGTGACCCTATTAGAGGATTTACCTTAGATATGTTAAGATCTTCAACCTGTTAGGAATGGCCTAGTTAGAGGACTTTAAACATTCATCCTAGAATGTCACCTTTCACAAGGATTTACAAAAAGACTTGTTAGGTCCACTCGGTTAAGAGATTTTCTATTACAAAGATTAGTAAGCAATAGTGTATTGAATTGATATGTGATTCTACAACTACCTTTTTCTTGATCAGACCCCTTGTGGGCTCTCTTAAACTACTAGCATCAACAACTCATCAGTCTCTTCTCTGGACTGGATCTCCACCTCTTTCTCTACTCTTCTCAATAGCACTTCAACTCTTCAACTCACCAACATCTCTATATAAACATACAGACTCAACAATATAGAGGCCTTTGTTTTGCCTCTTAATCTCATTGATTAGGTATTCCTTCATTTTCACTCAGCCATCAAATCATCTCTTAAGAATTGATTCATTGTATCTGCAACTCTTTTAAATGGTTAACTTCACCTTGGAACTTTCATTTTCTTGGAACTCACAACTTTACTTTTTGCCACTTAATCTTCATCTCATATCTTCAACTTGATTTTTCATGACTCTAGATCTTGTAACAAGCTTCATCTTTATCCTTAACATCTTATAGATCTTCTCACCTTTTCATTAAATTTTTTATGATCCTTGAATTCAATCTCTATTCAAGCTATGTTCTATGGTCGGTGAATCACTGACTATCTTCACTCAGTGTCTGACTTCGCTCGGTTACCAACCTTGCTCGATAAATGACCTCTGCTAGATTTTCAACTTCTCTTGGTGACTAACTTTTCTTTGCTCGACAAACTATCACTTCACATTACCAACATACTTCTCACCACTCAGTAACTAAGCTTGTTCCCTTTACCGACTTGACCTTTCTACTTTACTAGCTTAACAACATCAAATGTTAAGTAAAAATAATTATATCAATAGTAAATCATCATGGTCTGATCTTTATTATCTTCCCAATTAAGTTCCTCTCAAATGATATGGCAACTTAATATAAACCAGAAATCAATTGCTTGACATCAATGAAAAAATAACAACTGATCTAACCATTCTACTTGCTTGTATTCTACTGAACTTGGTCTTCATCATCATTACCATCAATTAGTTTACACAAGTTGGATTCAACAAAGTTTAATCACATGAGAAATAAAATATGGCCTAAGGATAATGGATTGTCATCACTTTAGGTTGTCCGAGAGACACAAAGTAGGTTCAAGGATACAAAACAACCTCAAGAAAATACCTATCACTATAGATGTTTCTTATGAACATTGAAGTTAAATCATAGATTTTGACATAAATCATGTACTTGCCAGTTTAGGTTTGATCTGACCCAAGTTCAAATTCAAGCCAGTTTAATAGGGATGTGAACACGGTTTGAAAAGCTTCCTACAAGTTCATGTAGGATGTTGAGCAAATCTGCATTGAATTTCAACATTTTTCCTTGCTAATGATGAATTTCAACATTTTGCCTACAACTTAGACAATCCACTCACATTTAGACAGGCAAATGAATTGAAAATTATGTAAATAAATTCAATAACATATTAATATATTAACTACAATATTAATTTTGACCTATTTCCTACAAGGGCAACAAATTCCACCAATTTTTTCTTGCAACCACAATGAAGTTCAACATTTTTTCCTACAACTTGGACACTCGGCTCACGTTTTTATAAATCATGATGTTTTTTCTGTGTCAAGGCAAATGGATGGAAAATTATTTAAATAAATTCAATGATTTATAATGTTATTGTTAATTAAAAATAATATTTATAATTTTTTAAAGTAATAATACATGTTAATATTTACTATTTATTAATATCATTTTTAGGATTTTATTATTATATTATAACATTATATTAATTTTTTTATTATATTAAAATAGAGTATCAATAGTAAATCAAAAGTAAATTAAAAGAGTTTTGATGTGCAGAAGAGCAATCTGCTACAGTTTACCATCCTACTACATCTAACTGAACCGATATTATAGATGCATTACAAAAAGGATTTGTTGTCCCAAAGAAAAAGATCAAATATTTATGTGATTATGATTCATCCCATCCACTGTTGTTTTCCCTTGGAACATTATTGTCTCATCCATAATTGTTGTCTTCATTTTACTTCACATTCCTACTAGCATTTTGGTTCTCTTCTTCCTTAGCCCAGTAGTTATGGCTTTCCTGGTTGTCCACTGCATGTGTAGTAATAATGCCCTGATTGGGATTGACTGTGCCTCCAGATGTACCAGTTTCTCGAGGGTCCTCGGTATATGAGGTAGATTGGACCTCTTTCTTGAAGATGATCATCGCTCCTTCCTTGATTAATGCTTGAAATCTTTCTCTTGGTACTTCGATGACAACAATAACCTGTGTAACAATATGGAAGAGTGTGAGTTTAATAAAAAACTCAGTAAGATATTTGCTTCTGTCTTGGAAAATATCCTCATTCCTCAACCTCCAAATGGTCCACAAAGTAACAACAAATAAGGCAGCCCAAAATTTGTTCAACTTATAGTAAAAAACATCCACAAAACCCAAAACAACTTCATACCAACAAATACTATTAGGACAATTCCAGGCAATGAATTGACCAAAAAGACTAGACCAAATTCTACTCGCAAAAGGACACTAAAAATAAAGATGTTCATAAGTTTTTGGGCACTTGCAAATGGAACAAACAACCTTTTGAATACCATGTGGGGACATAAAAGAACCAACAACTAATTTTTTCAGACACAGAATCCATCTAAAACATACTATTTTGGGTTCCACTTGAGCATGCCAAAAGAAATCAAAGAAAAAATGCCATCTATTACCTGTCCAGTTGGGTTCCCAGCTCTGAATGATTCTATTAGTAATATTCACATTATATTTGAGCATATTATAAATGCTTTTGCAAGAAAAATCTCTCACTACTTTACCATTGTTCCACTTTAACTGATCCATAATTTGTTTAATATTCAAAACCTTACCAGGAAAGAATCTACCCGCAACTTTAGAGATCAGAGTGTATGTTTTTTTATGAGTTTTGGGAAGGTTATATTTATTTCTGATATCTTCCCAAGAGATCAATTTATTTTCAACCAGTACATCTTTAATTAGAGATATTCCCTTACTCTGGCATGCTTTGGAAGAATAACATTGTGTTAGTGCCAAAGGCTTATCCTTTAGGTAAATGCCCCACCAAATAGTTTTATCTATGAAAACAAAGTATGGGTTCTTCCCCACAACATTTCTTACACATATTAAAGGCCTTACCTGGCACCGTGACTTCCAAATAGATTGGAATAAATTGAATCCTCAGACTTTGACCTTAAAGTCTCCCATTAAAATGTCACTGATAGGGACATGCTTCCATTCTTTCCCCTTTGTGATGACTTCCTTTTCAATATTGTTCTTGATTAAAAATTTCCAAGGTTCTTTCCCTTCCAAGGCTCTGAGAATCTATTTGGCTGCTAGGGAAATGCCTTGTGTTCTAAGATCCCTTAATCCCAGCCCCCAAGGTGTTTAGGAGAGAAACACCACTCTGATTTGACACAGTGTCTTTTCTTGTTGCCAAGTCCATCCAACCATAAGAACCCTCTCAAAAATTTTTCCATTTTATCAAATTGATACTTAGCAAACAACCAAGTGGATGAGTAGTATACTGCATGAGATGAAAGGACTTTTTGTACCACTTGGGTTCTTCCAGCCAGGGATAACATGTGTGTCTGCCATTTCACATGTTTGTTTTCAATTTTTTCATAAATCCATGTCCACATTTCCTTTACATTAGGGGAGATGGAAAAAGGAATGCCCAGGTATCTTACAATATTTGAGGGCCCAGACCACTGCCATTCTTTTCTGCTATGCTAGTTCACTGCCCTTGAAGTCCATCCTAATATAGTAGATGTATGTACTGTAATTTTGGCTCCTAAGGAAAGATAAAATATCTGTAGTCTATTGAGCATATTATCAAAGTTATCTTCTTCTAGTTCTAGGAATAGAGCTATGTCATCAACAAATTGTTCTATAATAAGCTCATCTATTTTGGGAAGAATTATACCTTTTATTGGTGGACCAAATTTACTGGAATTAAGAATGTATGATAAGGCATCACCAACGATGACATATAGAGTTGGTGCCAATGGGCATCCCTGCCTAATGGATCTACTTGATTGGATTGATTCTGATATTTCACCATTCACATTGATCACTATAGAGGACTCTTGAAATAAGATGTTCACCCATCTGCAAAAATAATTTGGAAACCCAAAAGCCTCCAACATTTTCAAAACAAATGGCCACTCAATTATATCATATACTTTTTCAAAGTCTAATAACACCATCACTACATTTTGTCCATCCATTTTGTCCCAATGCATGGCTTCCCAACTAGTAATCAAATTGTCCAGTATATATCTTCCCTTGATAAACCCTATCTGGGTGACAGAGATGATGTCATTTAGCATGCTACTAATTCTCCTGGCCAAGACTTTAGCAATTATTTTGTAGGAGATATTAAGTAGTGTAATTGGTCTCCAATTTTTGACTTGAGATTTGTCTCCCTCTTTAAGTAGTAATTTAATCATTCCTTTATTGATTTTTTTACCTAGGGATCCTGCTTCAAAGGCTTCTTCATACACCTCAAGAAATTCATTTTCTATCCATTCTTGGTTCTTTTTGTAGAATTCTACTGATAGGCCATCTATACCAGAGGATTTGTCATTATCTAGGGATCCAATGGCCTCATCTATTTCTTTGAGACTAACCTTTTCTTGTAGCCTCATGGCTTCCTGTTTTGACACCTTCTTGGGGATGACCTTGTGACACTGCTTCATTGCCTCATAATTGTCCTCTTTGTGTTCTGAAGTAAATAATCTCCTATAGAATTCACAGAAGGCTTCCACTGTTTCTTTATTGATCCTAGTATTTCCTTTCTCACCTTGTATTCCAGTTATTTATTCTCTACCTTGTTTAGCTCTGATTAGGTTAAAGAAGTATTTGAACCCTTATCTCCATATTTGATCCACTTATCCTTGGCTCTAACTTTTTGACCTTGTATTTTACAGTTCTGAGTTTTCCTCAACTGCATTTTAGCTTCAATGAGGGATTGATCTAACTCTTCATCATTTCCCTTCTCTTGGAGTGCCTTCTCAACTGTAATAATTATTCTCTGCTGCTCATTTTCCTCAAATTTTATATCCATAGCCTTTTGTTCCAATAATTTGAAACATGTTCCTCCATGTTATTACTAATTGGTCCTATTTATCTCTGGCTGAGCTACCTTGGTTACAAAATTTGGATAGGATAGTAGCCATTATAACAGATTCAATATTATCTTCATCATCCAATAGTGCAGTGTTAAGTTTGAAAATCCCTTTCCTCTTTTGGGCTTGGTATTGGTCATTGGAACCATTGAACATGATGCATCCATGGATAGGTGAGTGGTCAGACATGGTAACTAGAGTAACACATATATGATTTTTCCCCAAGGGATGTGAGATCCCAAAAGAACTGGTGTCAAAGTATATCCTATCTAATCTAAAATATATCCTTTTTCTATTTGCTTGATTGTTACACCGTGTAAACCAAATCTTATGATATTCTTGTCTTTTCCTTTCTAGTGGATCACTTATGTGGAATCTTCTATTGAATTTAGACCAGAAAAAGAACTCACTACCTTGCCATTCATGTTTGTTACCACCACTCTTATCCTTTCTATCTTCTATCATGTTGAAGTCTCCAAGGAAGATCCATTTAGCATGTGGCAAATTGGAAGTAATCCAGTCCCAAAGTGTGCTCCTTTCTCTGTAATCATTAGGTGCCTATATGTTACACACCCCAACAATTTGGTCATTCTCTTTGAACATAGCCCAAATTACCCTCTTGCGTGGAGAGAACCCATGTTTTTTCATCTTATCACTCCATTTGTTCCCAATTAGCATTGCAACACCACCTTTCCCTCTTTCATGTTTTGAGAAAATGCATATTGCACTATTCCAAATGAGTTTAAGTGTATTGTAAGCCCTAGTTCATGTAACTTTGATTCCTTGTAAGCAGATGATATCTTTATTTTGGATTTTGTTGTAACAATTTCTAACCACATACTTCCTATCAGACATCTCTAAGCCTCTAACATTTTAGCTATGGACATTCATCATCATTGAATTTTGGTGGGGGGTTTCTGATTCTTGTAGAGTCTGTTAAAGCAATCTGACATTTCTTTATTCTTGGGATTGTTATTATTTTTCAAACTATTACTTCTCTCATATGTTTTTCTCTTCTTTTTTTTGCTAACAAATTCAATGAAGTCATGTTCCTCCATCTCTTGATCAGTGTATTCTGATAAGCATAAAGGATTTTCTTTATTAGGTATTATCTCATTCTCTCTGAGAGGCACGCTGTAAGGTATTCATTTAATTTGTTCAACCAAATGCTGCCCATCTTTTCCTTTGTTGTCATAATTCTTATCTTTTAGTTTCAACATAACTATTTGTTGTGCATTATTTTTTTGGAGGGTCTCATCATTACATTTTTCTCTAACCACCGGGATATATTGGGGTTGACAATTAAAAGGGTTCTGCTTATCAATGGTGCACCCTACTTTCTAAACTTCAAATTCCCCTTCAAATTGTGGATTGGAAAGAGACACAAATGTGTCAACATGGGTATCCATAGTTTCTACAAGTGGGGGAGAGCCATCACTATTGTTCATTTTTTCCTTAGTGTTACTTCCTTTGTTTGTATCAATATTGCTATTCTCAGTGTTTTTATTAACCTGAGAATCAGAAAAATCCTTTTGGATATTTTTGAGGAGGGGGAAGTCTCTCCTATTATGCCTATTGAGTTTACAATGGAAGCATGATCCTATGTCTCCTAATTTCACTACCTCCCATTAAAAGGTTTCTCCGTCAACTTCTAGAGTAATGACATCAGGGCAGGAAACATCAGGATGCAGAGTTACCAATATACGGGCATTTAAGTGAGGGAGGGCGACTCAGGCCTCTTCAACTTGCAAAACTGACCTAAGGGGTTCAAGTATTTTAGGGATAAAATGCTAGAACTCAGGTTGCACATTCTTGAGTTCAATGCAAAGGGGGGAGGCACAAGAAAATATTTTATTAGTGTTGTCTTTATGCGACCATGGGAAAGCTCTAAACATTATTTGCCCTACTTGCTAGCATCCTTTATTCAACACTTTTTCGTGCATAGCATGTTGTAACATAAGAAATAAATGATGATGATAATATGTTACCAATGTGTAAGATCTAAAATGGTAAGATATAAAATGTGGGGGATATTAAAAAGGAATGGGGGAAAATACAATGTTACCCTTTTATCCTTAGATACACAAAGGAAGGATCCAAATTGATTAACCCCAAAGGAAGGATCAATGCATAAATGAACCATCATTTGAAAATAAGAGCAAAGAGGAAGATCTTAAATACCCATTTATAGGAAATAATGTGTGATACATCTAGAAAGATTAAGAACTTTAATTGAAATGGATAGGAGAAAGTACTAACCTTGAAATGTTACAAATCTGAAGAATGCTATTTTCGAGGGTCTGCACTGAATTTCTGGAAATATGAGACCGAATTTGGAATAGAAATGCAGAAATGAAAAAAAATAAAAAAAAATTTCCGTTCTGACACAATTTTGATTTTGACCCTCAAGTCAATGTCACCATTGACTCATAATTTCCAATTCTGACCTTGGGCAGAATCAACCTAAAAAGTCTCTGACATAAAATGTGTTTCCAGATCCCAAAATTTTATCGAAAAGGGTATTCAAATCTGCACTCTGATCCACTATTCTGAACCTGTATCTGCAAGAAAAATGGTTTGTTTGTTGGGGGGGGGAGGGGCTTGCCTTGGTCAAACCCTAATTTAGGAATTAACCTTGAAATCAATAATTGAAATAAATAATGCTAGCAAGTAGTAGAAGTGAATCTAATAATGAAGCTATGATATTCAATAGATATGCAATTGTATTTTGAATGTAAACAAGTATGCAAATATGAAAGCTTGGACTCAATAGTAGAAACCATAAACCTCCATGATTGTATGCTTGGAATCCACCTTGAAGGGAAAATAAAATATTCTTGAGGATGCACAAAGGATCTTGAAGGAAGATCACACCATCATGATGGATAGATCTAGGGCTTGAATGACTAATCTTGAATGCTTGAACCAAATCCCTTCAAAGGCTTGAATGCTTGAATCCTTGATCTTCAATGGAGAACTTGAATGCTTGAGAGGAAGAATTGAAAACCTTGATTGAAATTTGAAAGCTTTAGGACATGTAAAATTATTTCTTGGTTGATAGTTTTTTGCTTGTGATTATGCTTGATATCACTTAATTCTTAGCTTTCACTTAATGAGACTTTTGTTGATGATTCTTACTTAGAAAAAATGAGAGGACAAAACTTCCTTATATATGAAACTAGGGCACAATTTTCTAGAGAGGCCTACATAGGAGAATAAAATTATAATTAGACCCATACCCCTAGAAGAGGACCTATATTAAATATAATTTAAGAATCATCGCTTTGAATCCAAAACAGCCGACCTAGAAGCGAGAAATGAACTTTTAATGACCTCTGACAACCAACAAACTTTCAAACTAGAAAGGGGGACCCAGGTCAAAGTTGAGGTCATCCTTGACCTAGGTCAAGGTCAAGTTTGACCTTGACCTAGGTCAAGGTTGAGGTCAACCTTGACCCAGGGAGTCAGAACCCCTAGAAAATATGCCCGATGGGATGGATGGTGCCCGAAGAGGCCCAATCAGGGTCCTAAATAGGCACATAAGGAGGAGAAGGTGCAAAAATGAGGGGACAATATGATGGTGGTCAAAAACACCCCCTAAGGAGGGCTAAAAATTCTTAACATGTAAGTTCTTCCATTTTAAGATGATACATTAAGCCCCCACTTTAGCGGGAGTATGGAAATCGAACATACTCACGATAAAGTTAGAAGAAAGACTCTGGTGGATCGCAACAAGGTAGAACATCACATATTCAAGGACATGAGCCCCTAGACCAAGGATTCTAACTTAACATAAATGCATAAAGATATGAAAGTAAAGAGAAATTAATCATAGAAAACATACATGACTACATAAGCAAGACAAGAGCAACACTATAGATAACAGAGCTTCGTGATCTAATCCTACTAGCATGAAAGCGAAAGAAAGAAAAGAGAAAGTGACTACCTCACCTAGTAAGATTCCCACCTTACATTGAATCACCAAGGAGGGAGAGCCCAACAGGTTCACCCATAAACTATGCTTTGTAATTGTAATGCGTCTTCTGACGGCTTTTGAAATATCCATAGATCCACATTCTTGTATCACTATGGAATATAAAATGTGTGTCTTTTCAGGATTTAGCAACTTATGTGCATTACCTTCCAAGGATTTAGCATATTGTAAAATGTGTATCTCTTCATGATTTAGCAACTTATGTGCGTTACCTTCCGAGGATTTAGAAAAAGTAAAAAAAAAAATAAAAAATGTGTGTCTCTTCAGGATTTAGCAACTTATGTGCGTTACCTTATGAGGATTTAGAAAAAATAAAAATAAAAATGCGTGTCTCTTCAGGATTTAGCAAGTTATGTGCGTTACCTTCTGAGGATTTAGCATGTTTTAATATGTAAACTATAGTATAAATGAGACCCTATATACACCCCCTCCTTATCATGACTACCTACTAGGTAGGATAAGGAAGAGAAAGAGGATACCTACTTCACAAGGTAAGGAGATATCTAGTTTAAAAAATATATACACTATATCCTTAGCAAAGAGTATTGACCCTCACCTCTAAGAGCATAGATAATCATGAAATGAATATGTCACATATGGAAAAAGGATCCTCAGAAAGGAAGAAATCTTATCATCAAGACCCCCACTGTAGAGGAGTTCTTAGGATAAAATGTCATCTTCTAAAGAAAAGAGGGACCAAAGATTCAATCATCAAACCCCCTGCGATCAAGAGGAAGAGGAATATCAGAATGAAGGAATCAAACTCTAACCCAAAGAAAAGGCAAGAGTTTATAAAGAACAAAATTTTCAAAATAAAGAAGAGGTGATGACCTAGGAAAATCACCTCTCATATAAGAGGGTATCCATAGCCAAAAACATAAATCTTTATAAGGAAATAATGTTGTATGATAAACAAATGCCACTAAGCCAAGGAAATTATATCCTTAGATAGAGGAAGAAGGATATTTCCTTGCCCCCTAGGGATAAAAGCAAGGGATATATCAAATTATATCAAGAGATATTGTAATAAAGAGATATCTTTGCAAAGTAAATGTCCTAGAAAATATATCATGAGTGATTATGAGCGAAGGAAGTATGTATCATAATATAAAATTATAAGGATAGAATATAGAAAGAATAACCGATTAAACTCAAAAAAAAATACATGCTAAGAGAATAATGGATCCTAGAAGATTGGAAATAAATACCTCTTGCCCCCCAGTTAAGAGACAAGAGGAGAAAAAAAATATATTTAATTTATAGAAGAATGAGGGGAATGCCCTATAACAAAATTATGAAGAAATTGTAATACTGCACGAGAATGAGATATAATTCCTAAAGTAGCTCTTTCTCTAACATATAATTTGAAATGCACACAGTTAGCAAGTAAATGTGTATTACTACAATGGAAAGGACATTTGTATTTAGAGAGAGAATTTTTTGGCATGGGTTTAGAATTCATTAATTGGACATACACTTTCTTAGCCACATCTTGAGGAGTATCAGGGTGATCTAAGGAAGGTGTTGGAAGAATAACATGAAGAGGAGGATGATAGTTAAGATCAGCCACCTTGAATTAAGGAGGGAGACCTATACCATGCATATCTTGTTTAGGGGATGAATGAATTGGGATTTTAATGTCTTGTTCATTAACACCAAGCCCTAAACCCTTATAGCCTTGTTTATTCACCATAGTGTATCTGGTAGTGTACATATCTTGCAAAGATTATACAGGAGGTGATTGATTATGGTGTTCATGAGAAAATGTTGGGTATGGTGGAATGATAGGTTTAGAAGAGTTTTCTTCATTTTTCCCTTTAATATCATCATGGATTGGATAAGAAGGGGAAGGTAAATGGAAGAATTCTTAAACATCGATATCATGAACCTTAGCTTGAGCCCCATCATAAGTGTGGGAAGAACTAGGGATAGAAGATGGAGAATAGAAATAGGAATATTTGGAATTGGATTAGGCATGATAGGATTAGGATTAGGAGGATTAGGAACTACATAAGGAATGATAGGGTTAGGATTAGGAATATTAGTAAATGGGGTATCATCTACCCAATTCTTCACATAATCCAAAAGAGCAATAAGTCCACTACACAAATCCTTGATGAATGTTTTGAAAGTAGGAAGACTAGTATTAGTTAATCTCAAAATAGCA
>MU224005.1:1738909-1772944 GCA_018584345.1 Thuja plicata
CTATAAAGAGATGCTAAAAGAAGCATAATGAGAAAAGTAACCATACCCCAAAGCATCTTAAAGATCTTCATAGTGAATGAAATGCAAGAAATGTTTTTATATTTTTATGAGTATGTAGATTTTTTTTGTATTTTATTGTTTTAAAATGAAAGAGAATAAAAGAAAACTAATTTAGTATGCATGCAAGATCTAGTCTCTAAGGAAAAGAGGAAAAGCATTTAACACCAAAAAGAAAGAGTTGTCTATCACGGGTTCACCAAAATGTAACATAAGAAATAGATGATGATAATATGTTACCAATGTGTAAGATCTAAAATGGTAAGATATAACATGTGGGGGATATTAAAAAGGAATTGGGGTAAATAAGATGTTCCCCTTTTATCCTTAGATACACAAAGGAAGGATCCAAATTGATTAACCCCAAAGGAAGGATCAATGCATAAATGAATCCATCATTTGGAAATAAGAGCAAAGAGGAAGATCTTAAATACTCGTTTATAGAAAAGAATGTGTGATATATCTAGAAAGATTAAGAAATTTAATTGAAATGGATAGGAGAAAAGTACTAACCTTGAAATGTTACAGATCTGAAGAATGCTTTTTTGGGGGGTCTGCACTGAGTTTCTAGAAAATCTGAGACTGGATCTAGAATAGAAATGCAGAAATGAACAAAACCCATAAATCTTTTTCCATTCTGACATAGTTCCTATTTTGACCCTCAAGTCAATGTCACCATTGACCTAGAATTTTTGATTCTAACCTAGGGAAGAATCAACCTAAAAAGTCTCCGACAGAAAATCTATTTTTGAATCCTGAAAGTTTTCTAAAAAGAGTATCCGAATCTACACTCTGATCTACTATTTTGAACTTGTATCTGCAAGAAAAATGGTTTGTTTGTTGGGGGGGGAGGGGTTTGCCTTAGTGAAACCCTAATTTAGGAATTAACCTTGAAATAAAGAATGATAGAAAGTAGTAGAAGTGAATCTAATAATGAAGGTATGATATTCAATAGATATGCAATTGTATTTCGAATGTAAACAAGTATGAAAATATAAAAGCTTGGACTCAATAGTAGAAGCCACAAACCTCCATGATTGTATGCTTGGATTCCACCTTGAAGGGAGAATGAAAGATTCTCGAGGATGCAAAAATGATCTTGAAGGAAGATCACACCATCATGATGGATAGATCTAGGGCTTGAATGATGAATCTTAAATGCTTGAACCAAATACCTTCAAAGGCTTGAATGCTTGAATCCTTGATCTTCAATGGAGAACTTGAATGCTTGAGAGGAAGAATTTATAAATCTTTATTGAAATTTGAAAGCTTGAGGACATGTAAAATTATTGCTTGGTTGATAGTTTTTTGCTTGTGATTATGCTAGATATCACTTAGTGCTTAGCTTTCACTTAGAGAGACTTTTGTTGATGATTCTTACTTAGAGAAAATGAGAGGAGAAAACTTCCTTATATATGAAACTAGGGCACAATCTTCTAGAGAGGCCTAAATAGGAGAATTAAATTCCAATTAGACCCATACCCATATAACAGGACCTATATTAAATATAATTTAATAATTGTCGCTTCAGAACCCAAAACAACCGACTTGGAAGTGGGAAATGAACTTTTATTGACCTCTGATAGCCGACAAAATTTCAATATAGAAAGGGGAAACCATGTCAAAGTCAAGTTGACCTTGACCTAGGTCAAGGTTGAGGTTGACCTAGGTCAAGGTTGAGGTTGACCTTGACCCAGGGAGTCAGAACCCCTAGAAAATATGCCAGATGGGGTGGATGGTGTCCAGAGAGGCCCAATCAGGGTCCTAAATAGGCACATAAGTAGGAGAAGGTGCAAAAATAATGGTGGTCAAAAACACCCCCTAAGGAGGGATAAACATTCTTAAAATGGAAGTGCTTCCATTTTAAGATGATACACATGTGTTTTATGAAAAACCACCAATAATCCTCTTTAAATCATTCTACTAAAGCTAACATGAATGCCAAGTTTCTTACCCCAAATATTATTAAACCAATCATCTAAGAATTTCCTAGCAGGAAATAATTTCACATCCATGCAACATAATAAAACAATAATACTTTTTAATCTATCTTGCTCAGACTTAATAGCTTTTACCATGTCTGCATTTGGCGATAAGGCAAGGCTCTTAACTCTAGAAGGTGGAGTCTTTCCTTCCTTCCTCCCTCCATCACCATTGATTCCTGCTGGATTATCGGGCTGGTCTCCTCCTTCATTTCTACCTCCATTGGAGTCGACCATTCCTCCTTTGTGCTCCTTTTCTCTATCGGGTTCCACATCCTTAAGAACAAATTTTCTTTCAAATAGAGCCGAAGGTGGTAAAACCATTTCCTTGGCCAAAACTGCTTTGTACAAGGGTTTAAAACTTTCTGCCTTTGATCCTGCATTGCTTCCACTTGCCACATTATCCTTTCCACTACCCTGAATGTCAATCCCCTCTATAGCCATCACCAAAGATCTCATGTGAGCCCAACTAGATAAAAAAAAAGATGGCATTTGTAGGGGAAACTAAAAGCCCACACAAGTGAAGAAGGTCAAGAGGAGAGAGAAAAGAACAAAAAGAATGACAAGAACAAAGAAAAGACCACAAACACAAAAAAAACACAAGATCGACACCACACAACCACGCAACCACATCTACCAGCCCGCAAACCAAGAAGAGCCAAGGTGGTGCCCTCCACACATACATGCATATATGTCAAGGTCTACTTGTAGAGCCATCCACCATTAGATTTCCCATATGATCCCATTATATTATTTTTAATAATACTATATTATATTAACTTATTAATATTAACCTTCTTTTATTACATATATATTAATATATTAACTGCAATATTATATATTAATATCTTTATTCATATATAGGGGAGACCTTGCAGAAAAATGGTGGGGCTTCTTGTCTATAGTGCCAACAATCAAGGTTCAATCCTTTGGGGGTCACTCTCTACCATGTTAACAATTGGGATTGCTTAGTATTTTTTTGCTTATTGCTTCTAGCTCCAATAATTGGAAGGTTCAAATCTCGTGAGACTACTTTTTAGTGCATCAACATTTGAGGGGCCACCAAGATCTTGTATCTTGTCTTATTTGAGGGATGTAGAGTGGGGCATTTGTATTTCACACACAAGGTACATCGTTTCTCTTAATGTTTTAATAATGGTGAATATGAGAAAAAGTAGAGAAGAACGTGAAAGGAGGATTGCAACTATATTGACAAAAATAATAGCAAGAATTGATAGATGTTTCTTTAATAGTTCATAATGATGCTATCAAATTAGAGAAAATAATAGTAGTCTATAATTTTTTTGGAGCAAAATATACAAGGCTTGCATTCAAAGAATGGATTGTAGTACGATGGAAAACAAATCCAGCAGTTAACTTCCTCCCCGAGGGTTTTTTTCATCATGATTTTTGAAGTGGAAGAGAAAAGACCATCTTGAAGGAAGAATTGTGGAAGTTTGGAAACTCAAATATATACAAGTATAAAATTGGACTCTAAATTTTGAAATCACACAACCCAACCCCATAGAAATTTTTTTTTATCATGCTTTAAAATTTACCATTTGAAAATTGGTTTAGGTTATGGTTAACAAATATTGGAGATTCAATTGAAAAAAAAACCCTAAATGTAGATATGCTCAGTGGTGAAACCCTAATATATGTGAAAATACAATTGTTAGTGATCAAAGACATCCCAACATGAGTAAAACTTAGCACTAAATTAGAATTTGCAAATAAGAAAAAGAAAAGGAAACACCAAAATTCTTTTGTTTCAAATGCAAAAGGAGGAACCACTTTGTGGAAGCCTATTGTCAATTTTTGAAAACAAAATAGTAGATGAAAAAAGTGTAAAGGGAAAAAAGTTAGAACACACAAAGAACCAATGATAATGGACTATGAGGTGAAACCCAAAACATAAAATTCCAATCCATGGAAATGGGGAGAATCAAGCCCTATCCTTCCCTAATAGTTGAATAGTCAATAAGAGGCTTCAAACCTTGAAAAAAACATGGACTTTAACAAATGGTAGTGGTTTGAGAGGGATGGTATAGAATAGTATGAATTAGATATCATAGATCCAATATGTATAAGCCAATCGTCTTTAAAAATTCTCAATCACAATCAGAATGTTGGGAAAAATAAGGGTAGGAAAACAACTAAACATAAGAGTGAGGAAATGGAAAATGATAAATACCCTTATTTATAGAGTCATAGAGATTACAACATGGGATGTTAGAGGCCTCAATGCTCATAACAAACAAAGTGTGACCAAGCGCTAGCTATAAATAATGGTAGTTGACATAATTTTACTATAGGAAACAATACTAGAAGCAAAAGAATAATCTTTATTTGTATCTCGCTACCAAGAATGGATGAGATAAATCTCTAAAGTGATTGGAAGAGTTGGTGGATTATCCATTCTATGGAACCCAAAGAAAGTACAAAGAGTAATTGTGTCACCAAAATAAATTGGATAGAATGCAAGGTAAAGTGCAACACTTATAATTCTTTTTTCCCTTTTTAACATATATGGACCAATTAAAACTAAATTAAAAGCAAGATCATGGGACATTACATTTCAGTGCTAAGAGGAGATAAATTAATCTAGGGGGTGATTCAATGCCATCCTAAGTTTACAATAAAAAATGGGGGATTATCTCAAGAAACCACAACCCTTAAGATTTCAAGACTTTACTAAATGTGGAACCAAAGAATGGTAATTATATGGATGAATATGTGACTGGGTTTCTTGAGTATATATGAATGCCTTGATAGATTTATTTTGACAACAAATTGGTTGAATGCTTCTATGTTGTGGGAGGCCTCAATTCTCTCCATACTTGAGGTCCGGTCATTTTCTGGTCAAATTGGCGGACAAGTGCTCCCATAAGATTTGCTACAAAGAGATTCATGTTTATGGAGAAATTAAATCACATCAAAGGAAATCTCAAAATTTGGAATAGAACATCATTTAAGAACATATTTGAAGAAAAAGAAATAATAGAGAGGAACTGACATCATTGAATCACAAATTTATAATTCACAACATGTACAATACAAATTAATGGAAGAGAAAATATTGAGCTATTTGAACATGCCTAAGTGTCGGCTAGAGAAGATCTATACCAATTCAAATAAAATCCAAATAAATATGGCTTGCAATTGATTGTTTCATTTAAAGTAGTGACAAACAATGCTTTGGAAAAGCATAAGGGAAGTTTGTGATAGTTAATGAAATAGAGATGACACACATTAGTTTAATGATGCCTCAAAGCAATGAATAAGATGTGAAGGAAATTGTTAATGACAAAGAGTAGTCATGATACTAAAGGATAATTACAACATTAACCCAAGAGCTTCAAAAGATTATGATTTTAACTCTTAAGAGGTTAGTCAAAGGGAAAATTTGAGACATTTTTATCGTAAAACATAGATAGTATGAATATATATGTATCCATGTATGACAATGATGATAGTGGTTAACAAGGCCACAAGTATTGCATGGAAAGAAAACAAAGAAAACTATGAAGTTGTTGCTATTAAAGAAGCACAGATGGTGAAAAGATAAAAATGGTGAGCAAGAAGGTTTCACATCATGTCAAAAGCTTCCATGAAGGTAGTTAATAATGAATGCTAATAATAGTGGCATCATAATAAAATACAACCAATATAAAGATCAACGAGGATGTGGAAGCATGAAAGGTAGTGTTTGGATCTGCTTATGGTAGTGAGCATGATAATCAATAACTATTAGCCTTTCCATTCATTAGACTAATCAAAACTTTCCAAGAAGGAATATACATCTATAGCTTACACATATTCAAGACTCTATCAAACTACATTCCCAATAAACATGACTTATTCTGCAAGACAAGATTTAGACAAAGTTCTAAGACTAATTTTTGGTTACTTGGATTCAATATAACTCCTTGGTCTACACCCATTCATGAACACTCTAACTCTTGACTGTGATCACTCTACAACATAATCAAAGGATGGACTAGCAACTTTATTTTATGGGTCTAATTAGGCCTCCACTAACTGTCCTCCTTTGAGGGCTTGACACACCATCTTTAAAAATATTCTTGTTCCAACACAACCTTGGAAACACAAAACATATTATTCATATGATATTGAACATACCTCATAATTTTAATTCAAAGGAAAAGTAAAAAAGAGTCATAGTCTGATCTGAAGTTGTATACACATAGCTCATTAATTTTAAAAACTATAATCTTCAATGAATCATTGGATTCAATACCCTAGTTTGTCGAATGATCAAAAAAATCCTAAAACCATCTTCAAATGATTCTACCCTTGTGGAATAGAAGATTCAACCACAAAGAACAAAAACTATGATTGTTCTGTCTTTATCAGTATGCTCATAAAGGGGTATAGTTAGTTCAAAGCATACAAACAACATAAGGTCCTTTGTTACTAAGAACACATAGTTGAAAATGGATCTCCTTATGTATAGAAAACATGTTCACAACTCATCGAACACAAATGGTTAGCATATTCAACAACAATTTCAAAACCCTACTATTTTTACTTCTTTGCTAGTCTGATACAGTGCTATAACAGTGCTAAGTACCAAAGTAACCAATGCATACTCTAATACTAAACCCTAAAACCTTGGAAATATGAATAAAATGTGGTAGTTCTAGAGGTGGAAATAGATCAAGCAAACCTTCTATTGGAATTATCATCCTTGTTATTACATGCCAATTGAAAACACATTACAAAAAGTTTCACTTCAGAATCTGAAGAGTTCTAAAAATAATTTATTAGAAAAATCATAAAAACTCTGATAGCAAGTGCATTGGTAGACATGTATGCAAAATGGGGAAGCATAGACAAGGCATGTGAACTCTTTAACAAAATACATTAGAGAAATGTTGTAATGCCCCACTCGGGAATCCTTGGACACAAGGATTAACAATAACAAGTAACAATATTTTTTAAAAGGGAATAAACAATGCATAACATAACACAAAAGTGGAAGACTACACAACACCAATAATTCCCAAGCATGAACCAACACCACAAATCATTTACCGACTACATGATTACTATACAAGGTTCACCCAGGTTACTAAGTTAATCCATAACGATTCTTTTTTAGCCCAAAGTATAATTCCTACCATGAATAATAAATACAAGTTCATTTACCAATTTAATATGCCAAATTTAACACGGATTGCATTTGATTAGCCCCAAGCAATTGATACTCAATTTTTTCCAATTTGGGAAGGTGTAACATCAAAAAGGGTATCCAGAATAAAAAACTTGCATCTTCCGGTCGAGGAGGAAAATGCCCTTTGTCCATGGTACGACAAAACAAGTAAGAAAGACAACATATTATCTTACGCCAAAACACTTTTCCCATATGACAAAGCACTTCCCATACAACAAAAGAATGGGTCTAGGATAACAAAATACCCCTTCCCATATGAAAAAGTACTCTTTGTTTTATGATAATGCACTGGGCTTCATAAAGACTTTGTTTCGGAAGCCATGACTTTTGCATTTGGATGCCGATTGACTCTGTTCAAAATGCGTCAGAAAGGTCTTGACAAGCTCTATGACATGATGGAACTAAAACCATCTTAAGACATCCACATTTTTGTTTCAATCCACTTGAATTGAGTTTAATTCAAAATCAGTTGTCTGTTATTGCCAAAACTTGCAACAAACAATTCCCTCACTCCAAAGACTTGATAGGCTTGACAAAACCAATGTTCAACATGAAATTCAAGCTAGCTCCACACTGGGGAGTATCAGATACATGTATATCAAGACTATGGACACTCAGTTACACCAAAATCATAAATACAACATTTAGAAGGAATAAGCATCTAGATCATCTACAACAATTACATATACATGAAGACAAGATAACTACATAAATCACTAAAAGTACCAGAAGGAACAAGTGAAACAAATTCAATCTTGTGGTTGGAAGAAGATCATCTATGTACTTCAATCCCCAGCAATGGTATAGGTTAGTAATGCCACCCAAACATGTGGTATTCCCATCCCGTTGCGCTTATAGAGATAATGACCCAAAAATAGTCACATAAGACACACACACAAGAGGCTACACACATGTTAATCAATGCATGACTCAAAGTACACAAATAAACATGAATGCAAATGTAGTATTCCAGATCAATACTTAGAACACACTAAGTATACTATGTAGGGACTTTTATGGAGTGTCATCTCTTGGCTCGTACTAGCCCAAATGATATGTGGTACAGTAACTCAACTCCCTTGGGAGGCCTTGTACCATGTCCTCATACCATCTTACGCAGGAGACTGGCTATCGTCAGACACTGCACCCTTGCCCTTGGTACTCCCAAGTGGCATATGGTATGGTAAATCTACTCCCTCAGGAGGCCTTATACCATATAGGTGAAATCTTATCTTTTATTAAGTTTTATTAACCATGTATTTATTTGGTTATCACTTTATTAAACCTCTTCACGTTACCTTGTTAGCCACTTCCAAGCCAGGATAACCATGAGAAGCCACTACACACATCTACATGTACATACTATTTCTCTCCATAACAGGAGTGCCAAAAAGGAAATTCAATTCCCAACCCAACCCCCAAATGATCAAACACTCAAATGGCCTATATCTAGGAGTTTAAATCTCTCAAGATCCAACATAAGAACGCTCATGTGCACGTGGGTGAACACAACCGACCCATGTAACCAAGGAATAAAATTTTAAGAAAGGGGATAGATTCAAGGAATGAAAAAACAAGGAATAAAAAAAATCACTTGGGAAAACACAACCGACTGGAATCCACAAGAGATAAACAAAATAGATGAAATTGACCCAAAGGCCAAAACTGCCAAAAATACACTTATAGAGTACCTTCAGATTGGGATATGAAAATGAAAGGAATGTATTCTATCTATTCCAACTCCAAAATCCTACTCCTTGTAGCAAAAGATACTAAATATATAATTTAAAACATGCAAGCAAGGTAATAGACAAGAGTTGGGCAACATGTAAATTGAGAAGACGCAAAAAACACAAAAAATCCAAACTTCTTGAAATTTGACAAAATAAAAAACCCATTTCTAAAATATGCCCAAAATAAAAAATATCAAATAAAATTTAAGTTTTTGATACACGTACAAATTATGACAACATAACTAGGTAAAACTTCAAACTTCAAAAATGAGAAAACACACAAATACTCATGCCCACCTAACTGGGTCATGAAATCACACAAAAATAGAGGGGAACACTATTTCTCAACCCCCAAACATTTAACAATTGAAATAATTAACTAAAATAGAGAGAAACAATAAAAATGAGCAAGCCTTACCTCACATGGCTAGTAAAAACCAAGAAAGGAAAGAAAATTGAGAAGAACATGCCAAATCGAAAATGGCTCCATAGGAACGAAAGAAATCATGACACAATTCCGACGAGCTGCTACCCACAAAAATCTGAAAAGAGGATTGATCACAACGAACAGAAGATTGAATTCTCCAAAGAGGGTTTTGGAGCAAAAACTTCAAACTTGAAAATCATAAAATGAAGAAGTGAATTAAAAACTCACTTTTTGCCTAATATAAGCACTTTTATAAAAGTCTTATAAATTAGATTATTAAGCCACTTAATAATCTAATTGGCTAAATCACAAAAACAATTAAAACAATTCCAGGCATTTGGAATTTGACTATGGAAAATTAGCCAAAAAAATAATTAAAATAAAATCAAACATTAAAATCCCCTCAAAACAATTAAATCAATATTTAAATTAAATAATCTTTGCGACAACTGCGGAACCCTAAATACATAGACATGTTTATTGGTCAATTCACATAATGCATTATAACTTTGAATTTACCACAATAACCGAAGTGTTAATAATAATAACAAAATTATGAATACATCACCCATACAGGGACGACATTGGCTCAACATGAACGGTCAATGTCACTATCTCCTGGTGCCACTACCGGGGATGTAGGTACACACTCAAATGTTGTACTCAAGATGAATGTACCTAGTACCTATTTAGTAAAAAATTAAACATCAAGTGTAGCTGCCCAGTCATATAAATAGCTGAAGAAAAAACAAACACATAATTAAGTTGAAGGAGGATGAGGCATCATGTAGATCTCGCAAGAAAGTGACTACGACTCTACCTCACTTCCTACTAGCACCAACAGGAAAAATGCATAACGATGGTGCAGTACAACATCACAACATATATAATCACATGATAAGACATTAAAAATTAAAGTATTAAATAACCATTTACAACCTTCTGAGCATATATCTACTGAAAGTAAAAGACAAATATCCACAACATAAATGCACCAAAACAAGAAGTCCAATAACATCCATAAAATACAAATATACTCCTTAGTCCAAGTCTGAATATGAAATAAACCAGATATCATCATAAAGCATCATGTTAGATCACTAACATCATCATGCAGATATGATCAAAATAAATAGCAACATCATCTAGCATCTAACAACTATGATACTGGTAATCAAAATAGTGAAAATTCATCGAAGCATCTCATCATGCAAATAAACCGATCAATAAAAAAAGTGTCTCTTGGTCAAAATAGCCATGGGATAGAATGAAAAAATGAGAGGCACTACATCCTCCCCCACTAGGTATAGGCTTACTCCTAGAAGTCTACAAAAAGGTATGGGTGCAAATCTCTCAACCGCGAAGCATCCTCCCATGTTACAGAAGTCTCATCATTAGGGTCCCATTGGACCCTTACATGACCTATGTCTCAACCTTTGAGGGCCAACCTCTGATGCTGAAGAATGTGGATGGGATCCAAAGAAAGTGGCCAATCCTCTACCTATAAATCATACCAATCAAGAACATGGGTCACATCAGGAATATACTGTCTCAACACTGAAATGTGAAAAACATCATGGATGCACAACAGGCTAGGTGACAACGCCAAGCAATAAGCAATAGGACCAATCCTCTTGAGGATACGAACCATATGTTGCTCCATATCTTGAAGCATCTCTGGACCCAAAACTACTCAGTCCTCTAAACGATCTCAACTCAATGGAGTATGACATGGGTTGTCATACAAGGCCTGAAAGGTGACATGCCAAGAGAAATATGGTACCTTTTATTATAAGAAAACTCAACCAAGTACAAATAGTCAACCAACTTCATCTATTAATCCATCACATACATGAAAAGCATGTCCTCAAGAACCTGATTCACTCATTTTGTCTGTCTATCTATCTCTAGGTGGTAAGCATAAAAAAAATTGAGCTATGCACCCAAGGCACGCTAAAGAGATGTCCATAGTGCCAAACTGAACACTGGATCTCTATTTGAGATAATCCTATGAGGAATCTCATGCAACTATAGAATATCCTCCAAGATCACATGCACTATTGAGGCAATGATATATGATGTGCTCATGCGTGAAAAGTGATCTACCTTGGACAAATTGTCCACTATCACCATAATAGCATTGGGGGGGCATGATGACATAGGAAAACCAGAAATAAAATTGATGGATATGATATCCCATTTCCATTTAGGAATGAAATGTGGCTGCAAGAGGCCCGTAGGATGCTTATGCTTTGCCTTCACTCTTTGACACTCAAGGCATCAATTAACAAAATCAGCAACATCAAACCTCATCCCTGACCAAAAGTATAACTGTCTGAGGTCTGCATACATCTTCTTGATGCCAGGATGTGTAGAATATAGTGCATGATGTACTTTTGATAAAATAAAAGAACAAAGATCCCTCGATATTGGTACATAAATGCGCTCATGGTGCCACAAAATTCCACCCGACTCCAATGAGTATCTTGAAAATTGCCTAGCAAGGATATGCCTAGACTTAATCTCTTCTCTAACCTCCTGATACCAGAAATCTCTAGGAAAAAAATCAAGGATATGACCATGGGAATCCACACCCAAAGACAAAACCAAAATCTCATGCCTCCTTCTACTCAAGGTATCCACGACCACATTCTCCTTTCCCTTTATGTAATGAACATCAAAATCATATTTACACAAGAACTCCATCCAATGAGGTTGTCGTGCATTCAAAATTTGCTAGGAAAAGATATACTACAAGATATAATGATCACTATGTATTTCAAACCTATGGCCCAACAAAAAATGTCTCTATCACACTAGCGCATGCACAACCGCCGGTAATTCCAAATCATGAGTGGGGTAGTTCAGCTCATGGTCTTTGAGATTTTGGAACTCATAAGAAATCACTCATCCCTCTTGCATAAGAACTGCCCCCACACCCTCCAATGATGCATCAGTGCACACCATAAACTCACCTATAGGATTTGGCACTACCAAGATAGGTGCATGGTCAGATGCTCCTTAAGAGCCTCAAAAGCTATCTCACACTACTTGGTCCAAACAAACTTCTTCCCTTTCCTCTGAAGAGAAGTGATAGGATGAGCCAAGTGGGAGAAACCCTTCATGAATTGATAGTAATAAACCACCAAACCCATGAAAATACAAACCCCAAGAACACTCGTGGGTGCTGACCAATCCATGATAGCTCAGATCTTAGAAGGATCTACAGAAATACCATCAGTCAAAATGATGTGCCCCAAATACTTCACCTTAGTCTAAAAGAAATCACATTTGGCTAGGTTTCCATACACCTGATGGTCATGTAAGCATTGCAATACTTGAAAAAAATGGATCTCATACTCCTTAATGGTCTTTGAATATTATATCATCAAGAAATACTAGGACAAACTAATCAAGGTACATGCGGAACACCCCATTCATCAAACTCATGAACAATGATGATGCATTGGTCAACCCAAAAGGTATAACCGTAAACTCATAATGCCCATAGCATGTACAGAAAGCTGTCCAATGAATATCAACCTCCTAGATCTAAAGATGATGGTATCTCAACTTCAGGTCAATCTTTGAGAACACTCTCACTCCCTTCATCTAGTCAAACAAATCGTCAATCCTTAGAAAAGGGGTATCGATTCTTCATCATCACCTTATTCAACTATTGATAGTCAAAAAACAAGTGTAGGGATCTATCCTTCTTATTCACAAAGATGACTGTGCACCCCATGGGGATACACTAGGATGAATATGGCCCTTGGCCAAAAAATCCTCAAGCTACAAATGAAGCTCACTCAGCTCCTGAGTAGTCATGCGATAAGGTGCCCGAGAAATAGGCTCAGCTCCCAGAATGAGATCAATGTGGAAATCAATGTCATGCTAAAGAAGAATACCTAGTATCTCATCTGGAAACACATCAACAAACTTAGGGAGGAGTGGATGATCATCAAGAGTCACTTCTCAACCCTCAGTCTCATCGAGGTCACTAACCGAAATTGCAAACAGCTGACATCCCTTTCGCATACTCTCCTTAAACTACTTAGCTGAGATCATACTAAGAGAAATGGGTTTTTGGATCCCTATAAGCTCAACATGTCCACCTGTGACACTGTCACACTGCATTGACTTACGCTAACAATCAATACTCGCCTGGTGGGAATCTAACCAGTCCATACCCAACAAAAATCCTTAAGTACCTAAGGGTAGGATACAAAGGTCTATAGTGGTTATGAAGGAGCCCAAGTCCAACACACAACCACAAACAAGGGAATCCATAGATACTTTGGATCTCGTGGCTAACTCAACCTGCCACCTATAAACCTATTATGTTGTCACTAGCTCACATCGCTCAACAAGAGAGGGTGAAATAAAAGAATCTAAAGCACTAGAATCAAATAAAATAGTGGTAGAAATATAGTTTCACACACCTATAGTATCAAATACGGTGCCCTAGTACTTGAATTGATAGTTATCAACCACCGCAAATAATCCATGGGACCTACCTACATCCCCTACTATAGGCTCTGACATGGCTCCACCCATGCTCTAACTGGATGACAACTTATGAGGACACATCACTTCCCTATGTCCCTTCTGACCATAAGAGAAGCACAATCGTAAAACATAACCACATCCACTCTGAGGTGCACTAGAATTTTTAAAACTCCCTCTACTAGGGCTCAACTAAACACTCTGAGTTGGCTGACTGTACTGTGATTGGTTTCCTTGTTGTCGAACACACCCCTTTCCTCCTTGGGTACCTCAACCCTGGCCACTCTGCTAGTTCTGAAAATGGTGTGACCTACTAAAATGAGGATGAACTCCCTTACAAGGTGTCAACTAAGTACAGGCTGGCCCAATATACTATATTTGAGTGTATGGTGCAGCTAACCTTGTAGGTTGTGCACTATGGCTCTACGCACCTTTCCTGCTATAAAATCCCTTTGCCACATTTCTCTTGGAAATTCTTGCCTTCTCGGCAACAAGTGCTAGTGTCCTATGCTAATGCATACATACATCTCCAATGATAGAGTGATTAATGCCCCCAAAAAAGTGCCGAGTGAAGAGGACCTTGTCATGATCATAGCTGGAATATTGCCTCAACTCGAAGAATCTCTGCTCATACTAGTCCACGGACATGGTACCCTATTTGATCTCATGAAAATAATCTACACGAGTCTCTTTATAATGAGGAGATAGAAACCTCTCTCTAAAATTCTCCTCAAATATCTCCCAAGTGAGATCTGCAAGACTGATCTACAACTTCTACTCCTCTATATGCCACCAAGTGGAAGCATGATCTCTCAGGTGCGTGACCACATAATGAGCTCTAAATTTTCTCGCATAGGGATACATATCAAAGTAATGTCCAAGGTCTAACAACCATGCCTTGGCCTTACTTCTTCCTCCCTTACCATCAAAGAATGGTGGTCAGGATTGCAAGAGGTCTCTCATCATATCCACATAGATGGTGTCCTTGTCACCTGCAACCCTGTCTCTCCTATGAGATCCTCTACCATCAGGAAGCATATAGGAATAATCTCTCTCTCTCTCTCTCTCTCTCTCTCTCCCCTACTCCCTACTTAGACATTTGGGAATCTCCCCCTTGTGATCCTCCATGCTATGATCCCTCAAGTTGTGACCCATCAACTCTAGGTCCCAACTGATCAATGAGTTCTTGAAGCAAAGGCACTAATGCCTCCACACCAACCTTGTTCTCTCCCTGCCTTTCCTCCTCCCTATGATCTTCATCATGATGTTCCTCCTCACAATGATCTTCCTCATGGTCATTCTAACTAGCATTCCATCGGTCACGACCCTATCCATATCTACATGCATGAGACATCCTTCATAGGCCAACAAGGAAAGGGTCAGAACCACAAGATAATACCATAGCACATACCACAAGCATAACCAAAATACAAGAATAAATTATCAACATATATACACACTCCAACACTAAAAAAAAAAAAATGGGAGCATAACATAGAGATCCCAGTGTTAGAACATGGGCTCGGCTACCAGATGTAATGCCCCACCTGAGAATCCCTGGACACAAGGATAAACAATATCAAGTAACAATATTTTTTTTAAAGGAAATAAACAACGTCACATAGCGCAAAAGTGGAAGAATACACAACACCAATAATTCCCAAGCATGAACCAACACCACAATTCAATTACCAACTACATGATTAGTATACAAGGTTCATCCAAGTTACTAAGCTAATCCATAACGATTCTTTTTAAGCCCAAACTACAATTCCTACCATGATTAATACATACAAGTTCATTTACCAATTTAATACGTCAACTCAATATGGATTGCATTCGATTACCACCAAGCAACTGATACTTGATATGTTCAGATTCAAGAAGGTGTAACATCAAAAAGGGTATCTAGAAAACCAACTTGCATCTTTCAGTCGAGGATGAAAATGCCCTCTATCCATGGTATGAAAAAATAGGGAAGCAAGCCAACAGATTCTTGTACAAAAAAGTTTTTTTACCATAGTAAAAAGAACTTCCCATTCAATAAAAGAATGGGTCTAGGATGAAAAAACACCCATTCCCATATGAAAAAGTACACTTTGTCGTATGACAATGCACTAGGCTTCATAAAGACTTTGTTTTGAAAGCCATAACTTTTGCATTCGGAGTTTGATTGACTCAATTCAAAATACGTAAAAAAGGTCTTGAAAAGATCTAAGACATGATGGACCTTAAACCATCTTAGGAAATCCACATTTTTGTTTCCATATACTTTAATTAAGGAAAATTCAAAATCAAGTGACTGTTGTTTCCAGAACTTGCAACGAATGGTTCCCTTAGTCCAAAGACTTGATAGGCTTGATGAAACCAAAGTTCGACATGAAATATAGTTAGCTCCACATCAAGGAGTACTAGATACATGTATATCAAGGCTATGGATACTTGATTACACAAAAATTATAGAAGGAATAAGCATTTAGATAATCTACAACCATTATATATACATGAATACAAGATAATTGCATAAATCAATGAAAGTACTAGAAGGAACAAGTGAGAAACAAGCTAAAATCCTGTGGCTAGAAGAAGTTTATCTCTGTACTTTGATCCCCAATAAAGGTATAGGTTAGAAACACCACCCAAGCATGTGGTAGCCATAGGCCCACCCCGCTATTCTATGGAGATATGACCTGACCACAATCACATAAGACACACACACACACACAAGATGCTACACACATGTTAATCAATGCATGACTCAAAGAACACAAATGAACATGAATGCAAATTCAGTATTCTAGGTCACTACTTAGAACACACTAAGGATAATATGTAGGGAATCTAATGGAGTGTCATCACTTGGATTGTACTAGCCCAAATGGTATGTGGCAAGGTAACTCAACTCCATTGGGAGGCCTCATACTGTGTCCTCGTACTAGCTCACGCAAGAGACTGGCTATCGTCAAACACCGTACCCTCACCCTTGGTACTCGCAAGTGGCATATAGTATGGTAACTCTACTCCCTTAGGATGCCTCATACCATATAGTTGAAATATTATCTTTTATTAAGTTTTATTACCCATGTGTTTATTTGGTTATCACTTTATTAAACATCTTCATGTTACCTTGTCGGCCATTTTCAGGCCAGGATAACCGTGAGAAGCCACTCCACATGTCTACCTGTACTTACCCTTTCTCACCATATGAAAAGTGCCAAAAAATTAATGCAACTCCCAAACCAACCCGCAAATGATCAAACACTCAACTGGCCTAAATCCAGGAGTTCAGATCTTGCAAGATCCAACATAAGCACGCTCACGCTCACGTGCATATGGATGAACACAAACGACCCACATAACCAATGAATGAAATGTTAAGCAATGTGATAGATTAAAGGAATGAACCAATAAGGAATTAAAAACCTCACTCGGGAAAACACAACCGAGTGGAATCCACAAGAGATAAACAAAATGGATGAAATTGATCCGAAGGTCAAAACCACCAAAAATACACTAATAGAGTACTTTTGGATCGGGATATGAAAATACCAGGAATATCCTCTATCCATTCCAACTCCACAATCCTACTAATTGTACCAAAGGATACCAAACATATAATTTAAAATACACTAGCAAGGCAATAGATGAGAATTGGGCAACACACAAATCGAGACGATGCCAAACACACGCAAAATTCAAAATTCTCATAATTTGACATAATTAAAAACCCATTTCTAAAACATTCCCAAACTACCAATCAAATAAGATTTAAGTTCTAGGTACACTTACATATTCCAACAACATAACTAGGTAAAACTTCACATTTCAAAAATGAGAAAATACAAATATTGATGCCCGCCCAACCAGGTCATGTAATCACACAAAAATGGAGGGGAACACTAGTTCTCAACCCCCAAACATTTATCAATCTAATGAATTAACTAAAACAAAGATAAATAATAAAAATGAGTAAGCCCTACCTCACACAGCTGGTAAAAACCAAGAAAGGAAAGAAAATTGAGAAGAGCCCGCCAAATAAAAAATGGCTCCATAGGAACGAAAGAAATTGCGACACAATTCCAACAAGCCACTACCCACAAAAAATTGGTAGGAGGATTGATCACAATGAACAAAAGATCAAATTCTCCAAAGAGGGTTTTGAAGAACTTCAAACTTGAAAATCATAAAATGAAGAAGTGAATTAAAAACTCACTTTTTGCCTAATATAAGCACTTTTATAAAAGTGACTTATAAATTAGATTATTAAGCCACTTAATAATCTAATAGGCTAAATCCAAAAAACAATTAAACCAATTCCAGACATTTGGAATTTGACTACGAAAAATTAGCCAAAAAATAATTAAAATAAAATCAAACATTAAACTTCCCCCAAAATAGTTAAATCAACATTTAAATTAAATAATCCCCGCGACAAATATAGAACCCTAAATGCACAGACATGTTCACTAGTCAAATCTCATAATGTATTATAAATTTGGATTTACCACAATAATCGGAGGGTTAATAATAATAACAAAACTACGGATACGTCGTCCATATAGGGACAAAATTGGCTCAACATGAACTGTTAAGGTCACTATCTCCTGGTGCCATTGTCAAGGATATAGGTACACACTTCAATCATGTACTCAGGATGAATGTACCTAGGACCTGTTCAGTAAACAAGAAAAAATCAAGTGTAGTTACTCAATCATATAAATATCTGAAACACAAACAAACACAAAATTACGTTGAAGGAGGACGAGACATCATGTAGATCTCATAAGCAAGTGACTACGACTTTGCCTCACTTTGTACTAGAACCAAAAGGAAAAATGCATAAAGGTGGTGCAGTACAGTATCACAACATATATAATCACATGATAACACATTAAAAATTAAAGTATTAAATAACCATTTACAACCATCTAAGCATATATCTACTGAAAGTAAAAGACATATATCCACAACATAAATGCACCATAACAAGCAGTCCAATAACATCCATCAAATACAAATATACTCCTTAGTCCAAGTCCAAATACAAAATAAACCAGACATCATCATAAAGCATCATGTCACATCATCATGAAGATATGATCAATCTGAATAACAACATCATATAGCATATAACAACTATGCTACTGGTAATCAAAATAGTATAAAGTCCTCGAAACATCTCATCATGCAAATAAACCGATCAATAAACAAAGTGTCTCTTGGTCAAAACAAGCCATGGAACAAAATGCAAAAATGAGAGGCACATAAATGTGGTATCATGAAATAACATGATTGTAGGATAGGTACAAATTTCAAGCAAGTGCAAATGGCATTTGTAAATCTGAATTCCACAACCTTTGCCAGCATCCTCCCTACCCATGCCAAAATGGGAGCTTTGGAATAGGGTATGGACATCCACCAAAGCATAATCAAATGGGGATTTATGTCATATATAATAGTTGGAAATATTCTGATAGACATGCATGTAAAATGTAAAAGCATAAATTGTTGGATTACTGAGAGGGGGATGAATCAGAAAACTATGATACTTAATACTTAAAAACTTAACTCTTATTCAACTTGGTAGGATAAACAACAGTTGCAACCGAATCACCAAATAAATAAAATAACTTAAGCAGTAAATTGTATAAATAGTAAAAAATATGCACATTAACTATTCAAAACATTTGACAATAGATTTAATGAGGAAACCCAATTTGGAAAAACACCTCTGTGGGAATTGCCACCCACAAATGAAAATACTCTTCTAAAGTATGCTCGGTTAAAAGCTTATCCTGTTAAAGATTACAATACACATTTTCTAAATGTGATCCTGTTAGGGGATTTACCTTAGACCCATTAAGATTTTCACCCTGTTAGGAGTGGCTTGGTTAGAGGAATTTGAACACTCTTTTAGAATGTCACCTTTCTCAAGGATTTTACAAAATACTGTTAAGTCCACTTGGTTAACATATTTTACTGTTTCAAATGAAAATAAGAAACAATATGTAAATGATCTGTAAAACTACAACTACCTCTTGCTTGATCAAATCCATTTATTCTCTCGCTAACTACTGACATCAACACTTCATCAATCTTTTCACTTAGACTTAGATTTATCGCTCCTTTTCTCTTCACTGCATCACTTGGTAGTGTGTAGGCTCACTCTTGTTCCAAGATCAAATTAACAAGAGGTTAGTAGAATCAATTTTCAATGGGGGAAATCAATCAATTACTACTAAGAACTAAACTACAAACAATAAAATGACAAGCAATAAAGGAGGAATACAAACGAATGCAAACCAACAAAGCTCGAATCTTCTATTGTCTCTCTCTGCTCCTTCTGAAATGTTGTTTGTGTGGTGCCTAGTATTGGTGTGGGTAGCGTCTATGACTTGGGAGTGTTGAGAATATGCTATTGAATGCTTTGATCGAAAGAAGGCTTGATGCTTGAACCAATTTGATAGAGTAATGACGCACAAAAGCTTGAAATCCAGGATCCTTGAAATGGTTATGAAGGGTTGATTATATAGAATATGAAAATGATATGAACAGTTGAGATCAATCCTAGAGATAAGAGGATGAATGGTTGAGATCAAAGAGAACTAGAGAAGCCGTCATTAAACTTCACATCCTCAACTGAGAGAGAGGAGATAAAGTTTGGTTAACTGAACAATTAATTATGAGTTACCTTTAGAATTGAAGAGGTAATTTGGAGTGAACTGAAGAGGTAGGTGGAGTAATTCATGCAATCAGAGATCTGATCAAGAGTTCTCCCTTTTGAACTAAAGAAAGGATTTAATTGAATATTTAATTAATTTTTATAATTAAATTATTCAACATGTGAGATAATTGAATTATTTTTGGTTTAGAATTGAATTATTGAATGAAATTAAATTAATTTAATGAAATTAACTTAATTAGAATAATTAATTAATACTTTTAAATATTTAAATTTAAACTTTAGGAAATTTAATTTAATTAATTAATGGAGATTAATCAATTAAGGTTAATTAATTAAATAAAATTAATTGTTTAATTAATTTTGGGGATTTGATTAGATGATTTGGGGAATGAAATTAGAAGAAAATAGATGATTAATTAATGATTAAGAAACCATTAATTAATAGATGAAAATTAGTATTTTTAATGTCAGGTCGCAAGTATGTCCACTTTAGGGTGTCTACATTTTCCCCTCTTTGATACATTGTGGCTTGTCGCATTGTGTTAAATATTCTCTATTTTGATCCCGCCCCAGTGATAACAAGTGTATTTATGCCCCCTCAACAAATTTGAGCGAAAAGTTGCAACATGAGCGTTAATCTGTTGAAATTGCAAAATGATTATTTAGTTATTTGACTGTTTGTGAAAATACTTCAGTATGCCCCTGATATCGACTGTTTAAGTTTCTGGGGGCCGAGATGATAAAATGAAGCTCCTGTAGGAATTAGGGTTTTTTCAGAACCCTTATAAATAGCTTGGAGAGCAATTCATTTGTCATATTGTACTCTTCAAGCTCTGGATCATCAGGTGAGTTTGTTTGTAATTTTATTAGTTTTTTCACTATTTTTGAGCTATGTCAAGCCTTCCGGAGTTGTACACATCTATGATCGGGTCTAGACCTTTCGTTGGCCAGCTGGCGCAGAACATCCGGTGAGTAGCCTAGCCCTTGTGCAATTAATTCTTGTATTTATTACATTTCAAATTTTGTGCTTTTTTGAAAATTTTCCCAAGTTGCTCAATTTCCTACAATTTTGTTGTAATTGCAGTTTAAATAATTGCTGATTGCATTTCACAATTGATAAAGGTACCGCAATTGCAGGGGTTTATTACCGCAAATACATTAAAGGTACCACAATTGCTGGTTACATTCCACAATCAGTATAGAAGTGTCACAAATATCTTATGATTACTGCAATCAACCTGTCATTGATTTCTGGCATATTTGTGTACTTGTCTGATACTTCTACTTCTGTCCTGATACTGATGATTGGCTTTTTTTTGTTCTCTACAGTATACTAGGACTATTTTGCATTGCTAGGAGTCTAGACCTGCCAGGTTAGTATACCCTTTCTAGCTTGTTAAGGATGAGAGGGATGTTCTTAGACAATTAGGGTTATACTAGATTTTATATATGCCAGAGATCATGACAAATAGGGGTCTCATCTCTACTCTTCTAGAGAGATGGAATTCTGATACCTATACATTTTGGTTGTCAATTGAGGAGTGTACTGTCACATTGGAGGATATTTATCACATCCTTCCTATTCACATCCAGGGTGCTCTTGTAGAGTATGCCCGAGGCCATGGTATCACTTCTTTGTATGAGTTATTTGTTTTGCCCCAAGATCAGCTTGGTATGTCAGATCCTTATGATATCCCATGGTCTAGGTTCGGCATGGGTTTAGATAGGTTGACTACCTTGTTAGGTAGTTTGATTTGTGGGATCTTGTGTCCTGATTGTCACCAACATGGTTTCTCTATTGGATTTGGTGTTGTTCTACAGGGTATGGTTAGAGACCATACTATATATGTTTGGGGTCCTTGTATGCTTGTGCATATGTACTTTGATATGTTCTATGCAGCTTACCTTGGTGGTAATTCTCTTGGATGTGGTGCAACTCTCTTGCAGATCTAGGCATGGGAGCATATTTCTATTTACAGGCGCTTAGGCGCACATGATCTTCCTCCAGGGAGACCATATGTCTTTATGTATGATGGAGCTATTATTGAGTCCCATATGGGACACCTTATGTACTAGTGACCTCAGTTGGATATGATGTTGTATTTTATCTGGAGACCTTACATGGATTTTCCTGTGTGGGATGGGCAGGATGCACACCTTCCCTTTTGTCGATAGTGAAGGTTTTTGATTGGTCGTGTTAGCAGCCACATCCACATGATTGATTTTCACAACATCAAAAGGGTGTTACACCAGTTCGGCAAGAGACAAGATGTTTCTGGTTCTTATGCATACTTTTCTTGTCGATCAAGGGATGTTAATCTGTGGGGTACCGACATTTCTCTAGATGCTGCTAGGATAGATTTCATGGGTTTGCTTCCTATTTCTTGGACATGGAAATTAGCCATTGTGGATGTAGGTATATGTTTTGATTTTTGAATGCTTGATGTTATCTCTCTTGTTATGCTCTCTTTAGAACTAGATATCTTTTTATAGTCACTTATGCTTATCATCCATATGATACTAATGTTTGAACTTGTTCTCTTTTTAGGCACTACCCCTGAGTATGATGCATGGTGGCAACAGTCTCAACTTGTTTCTTTGACCGATGTGTCTCATCCTATCATTGGTACCATTTTGAGGAGGCCTCGAAAGAGATAGAGAGGAGGGAGGGATGGAGGTAGGGGTGGAGGACAGGGTGGTGGGAGGGATGAAGGATAGCCTGGTAGACGAGATAGAGGATAGGATGGGGGCCGGGGTGGTGGAGGGCGGAGAGATGGTGGCTGAGATGGTGGAAATGGGAGAGATGGTGGTCGATGTGGTGAGAGAGACAGTGGAGATGATGGAGATGATCTTGGGCCTGGTGGTGCTGGTGGGAGGGTGAGGACTAGGGGTGGGAATGGCATTGGTAGGATGGTTGGGCTGAGTGTCATGCTGGAGGAGGAGGGATTAGAGGAGGATGCACCTCAGTTGGTTAGGTGAGTGCATCCTCACACTAGTGTTGTTTTTCCAGAGAGGGAAAAGGAGAGGGTAGTGGCTGAGGACGTAGAGATTGAGGATGTGGAGATTGAGGAGGGAGGCACTAGCTCGTCGACTAGTAGTAGTAGTACTAGCGGTAGTGAGAGTAGTGAGGAGGGTTTGGGAGTAGGGGTGAGGAGGGTGAGATGGATGTTTCCATGGGTGGGATGGATGATGATCCATCAAAGATGGAGAGACTCACACAATAGATATCTGATCTTCAGGATATGTTGATAGCTTCTAAGGCATGAGCTACTTCTTTGGAGAGTAGGGTCACTGCTACGGAGGCCAGGTCTACTATGGAAAAGGCTGGGGAGAGACAGGATTGGGATGATGTGAGAATGTACTTGGATAGCATACAAGACTTTTAATGAAGGGATTCCCATGATCATTTTTGGAGATTGGGTTGTGAGGCTGAGAGGGAGATTGAGTGTTGGCATCAACATTATGAGGTAGTTGTTCCTTCTGCACAAGTACCTAGTTACATAGCATCAAAGAGGTCTAATAGGGCCTAGAGGTCCTAGAGAAGTGGTATTGGAGCTCCTAGTCCACAATAGAGGTGTGCACCTGATATGCCACCCCCTCGTCCACCTAGTGGCAAGGGTGGGGGTAGCTCATGTTGATCTGATCACTGTCCATTTTGTATCATGCTGTACCATTTTTGTATTGATGATCTATTGATATATTCTTATGTTGTATTGATGATTGTATCTCTGATATAATTATATTTATTGAAATTTATTTCAATCACCTTCTGATGGTCATACTTGTGACTGTTCATTGTACTCAGATAGTTTGAGATCTATATGAGATGTAGCTTAAGATTCTATATGATGTGCAATTTTTTAATTGCTATATGTATGGTTCTACATGATGATGCATTATAATGAAATGTATGCAATGTGATTATATATATGAAGACTCTTAGATGTATGATTCACTTTCCTATGACACTGACATGTATATGCAGGATGGTGTTTTTTGAAATGCATGTTTATATGATGATGTTTATGGATGCATTTGATGATGAGTACAATGTATGCACATGCTTTATATTCTTATGCACATAAATAAATGAATGCAATCTACTATACACAAAATATTTGAGTAATGCATGTGTTAGTTAGAGGAAAGTTAGCGGGAAATTAATCTATAGGATCGATTGACAGATTTGGACTGATAGAACCTAGGGTGACGCAAGTCACTGCCGAGTTTTCCAATTTTGTTCATCATTGCACCTTATTATGAAAATTGAAGAGCATCCAATGTGCCCATATATTGGCCATCTGGATACCACTATTATTTATTGATAACTAGAATGAGTAGAGAGATTCAATAGAAAGAGAACCAAATGCACCCAGATATTGACCATCTGGATACCACTATGTTCTCTGATTTTGAAAAGAAAGAGATCCAAATTCACCCATATATTGAACATCTAGATACCGCTATGATCTCTGATTTTGAAAAGAAAGAGAACCAAATGCACCTAGATATTAACCATCTAGATACCTCTATGCTCTCTAAACAATCTAAAATAAAAGAAAAACCAAGATAGAAATCTAATGCACCTAGATACAGACCATCTGGATACCGCTAAGATCTCTTGATTGTGAAAAGAAACATAAAACCAAGATAGAAATCCAATGCACCTAGATATAGACCATCTAGATATCACTATGATTCTATTGGTATGAATAAGAAGATAACATAAAAGGATTGTCTAATTCTTTCCCAAGGTAAATCTTAGATCATGGAATTGTACGACTACTAGATAAGTGACAATGCCTACCACATTTATCCTAAATCATCATTGCCTCAAAATCAAAATGAAACATTCCACAAACAAAAATCAAAGAAAATAAGATCATGATCTATCATATCTACTCTCATCACTTGGTGGTATCCTGGAGTAGCATAGGAACATAATTGTGAAAGATAGATTGGCATCCAACTGACATGACTGACCTAGTATGTTAAATGTTCCTTGATTTTCTTGATTCTCTGATGCTTGATTGTGTCTAGTTTCAGGAATGGATGACTCATATAAGACTGATCTATCTGGTTTTGAATGTACATGTCACTGAGTAAGACAATTGATTTGTTTGATTGAAGATTGATTGGTTAATTAACTGATTGATTGATACAGATTGGATTGCTGATGAAGTTGTGTCATATGGGCCCAGTGCTTATTCACAAAGCTCATGATTTTGACATTGATTGATTGGATTGATCATTATTTGCTTGTTGATAGATTGGATAGTGGATAAAGCCGAGTCATATGAGTTCATTTATGAATTTGGAATCTCATGATTTTGACATTGATTGATTGAACTGATCTCCATTCTCTTTGTTGATAACCGAGCTAGTTTTATTGCTTTGAGATTTTGCAATTTTTTGATTTTTTTTTATGAAGATTGATTTTTTAGGACATTTTACTATTTTTAGGATTTTTTGAATTGCCCCCTAGTCTTGGTGGACCAGTACAAACCATGGATAAGTGTTTGATGCTCAAAGGGGATTTGTTCTTCTGAAAAATAGTCTTGCATGTGGGGTGCTCAAGCTTTGATCTTTGTCATTGATGGTGAAGCTAGATTTGAACACTTGCACATGTTTGTCAAGTTTTCACCAAGGTACCTGCTCAATAGTGCTTGTTTTCTAGGTTTTCACTGAGAGAGTGATTATGTTTTCTCTTTACTCTTTCTCTTCTTTTTTTGTTGTTGTCACCAAGGCGCTTGTTTGCTAGGTTTTCACCAAGGTAACCTTTTGTATTTTTCAATTTTTTGTATTTTTTGGAAATGTAGATAAGTGCCTTAAGCTTGAGACCTCAAGCATAGAATCTCTTGAGGTGCATGCTATTTATGTAACCTAGGAGATGATCTCCTTTTGGTGTTTCTAGTTGGTATGCCCCTCTATTCCAAGATGTGACAATGACATAAGGTCCTAGCCAATTAGGCTCTAAATTTCCTAGTTTCACCCTTTCTGCTTGGTTCTTTTGATTCTCCATAAGTACAAGGTCTCCTACCTCAAATTTTTGTGGCCTCACCTTCTTGTGATAGTTCCTTTTAAGGTGATTCTGATAGTCTTGTAAGTGGTTGAGTGCATTTTGTCTCCTTTTGTCCAACAGTTCTAGTTCACTGAGCCATGCTACTCTGTAGTCTTCATCTAAAATGATTTTTTTCAATGAGATTCTCAGGGATGGGAATTATAATTCAAGGGGTAGGAATGCATCTAATCCATATACTAGTGAGAAAGGAGTGGCTCATGTAGGTTTTGTCACGCTAGTTTTGTATGCCCATAGTGTGGGACTGAGCTATAAATGCTAATGTCGCCCTGATTCATTGACTATTTTCTTTAAGATCTTCAGTATGATTTTGTTTGTTGCTTCAGCTTAACCATTCCCTTGGGGATAGTAGAACAAAGAGAAACCTTGTTTGATGTGGAAATGTTCACAAAGATCTTCAACATCTTGATTTTGGAAAGGTTTACCATGATCTATTAGTATGGTTTGAGGAATTCCATACTGATAGATGATGTTGTTGAGTATGAACATGGAGATCTACTTACCAGTGATGCAGGTGAGAGGAATGACTTCCACCCATTTAGTAAAGTACTTAGTAGCTGTAATGATATACTTATGTCCATTAGACAAGGTTGGTGTAATCTTACCCACTAGATCAAATCCCCATTTAGAAAATGATCATGGTGAAATGTTGGGATTGAGTTCTTGGGTTGGTGCATGGATGAGGTCTCCATGAATCTAACATTGTCTATACCTTTGTACATACTTGTTGGCATCTATCTCTACTTTGGGCCAGTAGTATCCCATTTAGATGATCTTCTTTGCTAAGCTATTTCCACCTGCGTGGGTTCCAAAAATTCCTTCATGTACCTTGTACAAGGCTCTTTGGGATTCCATTGAAGTGAGACATCGTAAAAGCATTCCATCTAGACTTCTTCTATATAGAGTACTAGTGAGAAGGGTGTACCTAGAGGCTTTGCAGATGAGGGACTTCTTCTAGTTTCTAAACAAATCAAGAGGGAGGACATTACTTTGGTAGTTGTATACGTCATGGTACCATGGGTTTTCACAACCAACAAGGATGCACACTGATTCTATTACTGGTGCTTGATGTGCTGGTATCATGAGTCTCTCTACCAAAAATTGGAATCTAGTCTCATTTCCTGACATGTCGATCAAGGATGCTATGGTAGCCATCACATCTGATTCTTTATTTTAAAATCTTGGTACTTTATTGAATACAATGAAGTGAAATGAAGCGTGCAGCCTATCCATCTACTCTCTATATGGGATTAGATTCTCATATTTTTTCATGTAGTCATTATTTATTTAGCTGATGAAAAATTGTGAACCACCATAGACTTTGAGGTTCTTGATTCTCCATTGTATAGCTGTCTTTAATCTAATGACTAGAGCTTCATACTCAACTATATTGTTTGTGCATGGAAAGTTGAGTCAGAAATATTTTGGGATCGCATTATTATTTGGGGTAATGAGCACTATCCCTGCTCCTTCTCCATGGTTCATGCATGATCCATAAAAGTATAGCTGCCAAAGCTCTACTGCTAGTCGTACTGTAAGAATATATTCATCTGGAAAGTCAGACACTATAGGTTGATGATCTTGTATGGGTGCCTCTGCTAGTTGGTCTGCAGTTACTTTCCCTTTGATAACTTTCCTATCCACGTACTCTAAGTCAAATTCACTCAAGATCATCACCCATTTAGCGAGTCATCATGTCAGTGTTTCTTTTCTCACTAAATACTTCAAGGGGTCAATGTGTGCTATCAGCTTGGTTTGATGGCTCAACATGTAATGTCACAGCTTTTGGGAAGCACTACTACAAGGCATAATTTTTTCAATTGGTGAGTAGTTGAGCTCATAGCCTACCAAAGTTCTACTGAGGTAGTAGACATCTCTTTCTTTGCCTTGGTTATCATGTTGTGCCAAGAGCACTCCTAATGCTGACTTAGTTGCCAAGATGTACAAAAGTAATGTCCTACCTTGAATGGGTGGCATAAATATGAGAGACTTCAATAGATAATCCTTGAATATTTGGAATGCTTTCTCACATTGTTCTATTCATATGAATTTCACATCCTTATGTAGTAGATGTTGGAATGGATGGCACTTGTCTGTTAATTGGGAAATGAAATGCCTTATGGATTGGAGCCTACCTTGTAAACCCCTTAGTTTCCTTAGATTGGTTGGTGGTGGCATCTCTAGTATTGCCTTTACTTTTTCTGGGTCTACCTCTTGCCTCAATGTGACACAATGAATCCCAAAATATTTCCCGCGGTGACCCCAAATGCACACTTTTTTGGATTTAGTCAAACTTTATATTCTTGCATTCTATCAAATATGGGTCCAAATACTTGTAGATGATATTTTCTGAGCATCGAATTGGCAAGTATATCGTCGACACAGTCTTCCAATGTTTTGTGAATGAGATCATGGAAGATCATGGTCATAGCCTTTTGATATGTTGCTCCTACATTTTTATGGCCAAATGACATGAAATTCCAACAGTAAGTGCCCCAGGAACATGTAAATGCAGTTTTGTGTTGGTCTTCTGGTACAATCCTTATTTGGTTATATCCTGAGAATCCATCCATGAGTGATAGCATTTGGTTCCCTATTGTGAGATCTACTATCATGTCAATATTTGGTAAAGGAAAGTCATCCTTGGGACAACCTTTGATTAGATCTCTAAAATGTGTGCAAATGTGGATCTGACCACTATGCCTGCTTACTGGCACTAGATTAGATATCAGTCTGCATATGGGATTGGTCGTATGATTCCAAAATCTAGGAGTTTCTTCAACTTAGCTTTGACAAGTAATGCTACATGTTGATGCATCTTTCACAATTTTTGATTGATAAGTTTAGCATTTGGAAACAATGGTAAGTGATGCAATACAAGTGTTAGATCTAGGCCTGGCATGTCTGTCTAGGACAATGTAAAGTTGATTTGCCTTTCTTTAAAGAAGCTAATGAACTGCTCATGTTCCTTTGAAATAAGTGATTTTTCCAAGTAGATATTCTTTGGGTTCTTTTCAACACCTAGGTTGAATTCTTCTATCTCCTTAGCCCATAATGCTGACTTTTCCTCTATCAAGGGGAGGAGGCCCTACTTATTATCCTCTAGTTCCTCAATGATTTTTTCACTACAAGATACATCTTTTATTATCTTTGTGTCATTTTTGTGTCAGAAAGTGCCTTGCGGTTTTCACTTACTGACTGTTCTTTTTTTCTTTTTATTCTGCTTTTTTGACTGGAAAGAGGAGATTCCTCCCTAAAATAGGCTAATCTATCAAGGTAAATAGAGAATCCTTCTTCATGGTCCCCTAATGGCATGCCTTCTCTGAGTCCCATGAAGTCTATGATAGACTCATCATTTTCAAAGAGTCTATATCAGGACATCCTTGTTGATCCCAATCTATCAGTTCAGGGTGTACTAGACACAGGTCCTCACAGTGGGATGACTCTGCTTGGTTAAATGGGACAATGGTGATGGTTTTGATGAACTGGGAATGTGATGTGGATGCACCACCTAAGGAATTTTTATCAATATGCTTATCGATACATGGCTGGTCCTCTACTGTTAATTGGTCAAACATATCCTCAAGGTGTATAGTGCTGACTGACCAAGGGGAATAGTCTAGGATGGTTGGTTTAGAATTATAGAGGGATCTCCACTCATACTCATGGGAATCATTTATTCTATAATGCTCATTGGATGTCTCACTTTCCTTGTCATCTTGGATAGCTTGGTTAAGGTTATATCAGGAGTAAGAGGTTCCCACTTTAGATGGCAATAATTGTTGGAGTATATTGCTAATCAAGGCATGTTCTGGGTTTTTCCCCTAGTGTAACTCTACTACTTGTTTTTGATCAATGGTTATGTCTCAGGTGGTGGAACTAGTTCTGTTTTTCCCATAGCCTAACCCTCTCTTATTTATTTGGGTTGGTGGTAAAGACAGTTCCATTAGACCTTGTTGGACCTTGCCCCCAGACCAGTCATTCCATCATACCCAAACTTTTGTAGCATTGTGAAGCCAACTCCATATGTTGACATGAGTATGTGTGCTTGAAGTGTGTCTTGTGGGTCTTGATACAAACATGTGTTTATATCTAGATCAAAATAGTTCTCTTCCACATTGTTTCCCCACTTGACAAAGGTGGTGGGTTTACATCTAAATAGAATAGGTTCTGGGGTTTTTTTTGTGGTCACTGGTTGTGGCATGCTCTATGACCTTGGGCTCTGAGGCATGTTGGTGATGGTAGAAGCTTCCTCATAGCTATACTCACCACATCCTTTGTCAATAATGGATATCTTCCTTTCTCTTCTTGTGACATCCTTGGTAATAGAATTTGAGGTGGAAGGGATGCTTGCCTCCTGGTTTGAAGGCACTTGATTGTCAGTACTTCTTTTGATGGTGTTACAGTATTAGAATGGGTTTGGATCTCCTTCAATGATAATTTCTGCCCCATGGTATGTGAAATTGATGCAATGATGATATGTGGAGGGTGCAACTTGCATCTCATGGATCTAGGGTCTTCCTAGTAACATGTTATATCCACACTCTAAGTCTAGGATTCGAAACGGGGTGTTCTTGACAACTGGGCCTGTTCAAACTGGCAGTATGATGATACCTTTGGAAGACCTTTGTTCTTCATCGTAAGTACTGATATTGATTCTCCTTGTGAAATCAATGTTGTATTTAGAATAGCCCAAGTGTTTGATTACTTTCAAAGTACAAATGTTTAATCTAGCTCCATCATCAATGAGGACTCTATGAATCACATGTTTATGAACTTGGATGAGCAGGTGCAAGGGATCGTTATGCAGAGGTTTGTGCAGTGGCACATCATGATCCGTAAAGGTTTCATGCTTTTTGGAAGCTATGTGGTTCACCATGGTTTGGAAGCTTTCTGGATTTATGTCCCTTGGGATAACTACATTTTAGAATGCTTGATCGAGGGCTTTCTTGTGCTGTAAGGATATATGCAAAAGGTCAAACATAGATATCTAGGCAAGCGTGCACTTTAGCTGATCCACAAGTTTGGTCTATGGATTGGAAGCTATTGGATGGTTAGCTGGTATAATAGATGTAGAAGGTACTTCTTGCAAGACAACTTTGGTATAGCATGTGGTGACAACACATTTAGCACCTAGATCTCTGATAGTAATAGTAACCACATGACTATCTGAAGGATTGATGTAGTTGATGGTGTTGTCACTGTTAGCATAGGTGTAATTGACTTGTTTTGACTATCCACCAGACCTAGAGGATTTCACTTTTTTGTGATCATTGAATGTGTCATTAAAGATTGTATGATGAGTGGTGCCTTTTGATTGGGCATTGGTGACATCAATAACCCATTTGTCAATCAGATCTTGAATGGGATTTTTTCAATCGATAGTAGTTGGGTGTCTTGTGTCCCTTTACCTGATGAAATTTGCAAAAGACATTATCATTGTACCACTTTGGTTTTACAAAACCATGTTCATATTCTTTGATTTCAGGCAGAGTGATAGTATTGGATTGTATCAACTTTATTAAGGCTAATTCTATCGACTCCCCCAATGATATGTAGTCTCGTTTAGGAAATGAAAACTGTTGTGGGCGTTGAGTAGGTGGTTGATTGTTTGACACCGTTGCTGCTTGAATAGGGGGTGGTTGGTTCTAATTGTGCACTTGCTAAGTAGGCACCATGGATTTTTGGTTTTCCATAAGTGCACCCTATAGTGACACCTTTGGTTGGGAATAGTTGACCATCTTTACATCAATGACACCATCACTCGTGACATTTTTGTTCTTGTTCCACCACTTGGCTTTACCTTTTGTAGTTTTGTTTGTGTTTGTCTAGGTAGGATCTCCAAGGATACCTCTTTTGACTACGTTTTTCTCATAGAAAACTCCTCATTTGATGAGTTGCTTGAAGTTAGGAGCCAGCTGCAATTCTGTGGTAAATGACATATCTGGGATCAGATTGTCAACAAACATGACTATGAGGCCTTTCTCGAGCATGTCATATGTTATTCTATTCACAATTTTCCTCCACCTTTTTAGGAATTTCACAAAGGATTCTTCATCTTTCTTTTTAATGTCACAGAGGTCCTTGATGCTAACCTTGCATTCGATATTGTGATGGAAGTGAGAAATGAAATTTTCAGCCAACTCTCACTAAGAATAAATGCCATGAGGTAAGTGTGAGAACCCTTCCATGGCTGGTCTAGTGAGACTTTGTGGGAATATTCACATTAGATATATTTTGTCATACGCGACTTCGATGAAACTAGCAAAGAACTCTTTGATATGTTCAACAGGGTTGGTGCTACCTATGTATTTGTCAAACTTAGGTACCGAGAAATGAGTGGGAAATGGAGACATGTGTAATTAATGATCATAGGGGCATGGGTAAAAATACTCTATGGTGTAGGACTTGGTTTTCCCTTGATTGTGCATGTTCATCATTTGAGTTTGAAGACTCTGCACTTGCTGGATTAACATGTCTGTCTAAGGTTGATGAATATTGGTGACATTGTACCTCTATGTCATAGTAGGTATGAGGTTGCACCTCTGTGTCCCTTGATTTGGGACATATTATCTATCCCTTTGGAATTTATATTGGTTCCCTAGCATGTGATGTTGATATTGAGGCATTTGATTGGTCCAAGATTGATTCTATTGTGGTTTTTGTTGGGGTTGTTATTGTTGTGGTTGGGGTTGTTGTTGCTGCTAGCGTTGTTGTGATCCTTGTAGAAGCAAAGGTGTAACCTTGGGTGGACATTAACTGATTGTTAGACCCATAGAGATGGATCCCTATGGGAGTGAGGTATTGAGCCCAAGGATAGAAGGGATTGACTATAGTATCAGAATGGTTGCAAAAGGGTTGCTACTTGGTTTACAAAATTGAGGACATAACATGAGAGCTTGATTAAAAAGGCCATGGTGCCAAATTTTGAGGTACACTAGCGACCATGGGTGCACTTACTTGGGATCCTATCATGCTTTGTGTGGAGGATGTGCTAGCTTGATTTGTAGAGCTAATCTATTTTGACATAGTTTGCACTGATGCTATTATCGTCAAAGATGGTAAGATTTGGGATATCACAGGTTTCGTTTGAGATGGTCGAGTGGTGTTTTGATCTATGAGAGGGTTCTTAGGCCATATTTTTGACACATTAAATTTGGCTGGGAGCTTGACTCCCTTCTTAATCAACATGTCTAAGAATAATTGCGAATTTCTCTCTACAATAGCGTCAACAACCTATGCAGAATAGGCATCTTGCTCTATGTCTTCGAGATCCTCCTTTGTGACATCATGGAACATTGTTGGTCTATGAGGATTCTAAATGAAAGAGAAGGACTGGTATTTCTAAAAGGGTCATCCTCTCACTCTT
>MU224005.1:1773055-1787145 GCA_018584345.1 Thuja plicata
TATATATATATATATATATATATATAAGGATAACCATTCTAGGAGAGTCCAAGTTATATTTGGACAAGGGTAGTTCTTAGGGAGAGATGTTGATCTATCTTGATCTCAAAAGACTTGGTGATATAAGATATGGATTCTGACTATTGCCTTGGACAAAGTCGTTGATAGAGATTTGATGATTTTGAGATAACGAGATCAAGATAATTGAGTTTAAAATTTTGAACTAACAATGTTTAGGCAATAATAATGCTTTCAAAGAATGGATGATATTTAATGTTTAGAGATTCACATAATGTTCTTCATGTTTTTCTGGGATAGACACTAATCGTTTACACAAAATGGGGAATCAACCTAAGGTTTTTAGGTAAAAACAAGTTGTTTTAGAGTTCCTACCAAAGTGTGACAAAATTCAACAGATTACGGTAAAGTGATAGGTCAAATGTGGTAATCAATCACTAATTGCAATAATTAAAGGTTCCAATGTAGAAATAAACCAGTCGATTGCAGTATACTTTCGTCAATTGTGGCAAGATGCGGGCAATTGTAGCAAAGGGGAAAAAGTCTAAAAAAGATCTCAAATTGGCTTACCTATCTAGTAAAATTAATTTCTTTAACAAGGATTCTAATTATAGATGAGGTTTGATGTTGACAGCCTAGAATTGAACACGTTGGACTCGTTTTGACAATTTTTTTGATGTTGGTTTTGCATTTTTGGAAACTGATCATAGAACAAGCACAATAGACAATGTGTTTTGTAATCTAGCATAGGTCTTGAGACAAAGAAAAAAATATTAATCTAGGTAAAAAATGTTCATTAGCTCACATAACAAGTGTCACACTAATAGGACACAAAGGTCCACAATGTAGGCACCCGTATTTTTGCCATTGCCAGATATTGTTGTCGTGCTAGTGAAGAACTCTTTCACTAACACAATACCTTGGAACCCATATGTTGGGAATCTTGGGGGAAAATTATGAAACCTCTTGCACTATAATAAAGTATTTGTTTGGAGGTGAATCAGGTTGGCCTCTATTTTAACAAGGTTGTAGTAGGGTCTATGGTGTCTATCCAATCAGTTTGTACATGTGTGACTCACTTAAGAGCCTAGTTGACCATGCTAGTGAGTTAGGGATATTCACCTAATCTAGGCATTATCAACACACCTTGCTCGAGCTTGGCTAGATATAAAATAGAACTTTGGTTCACATCTTGTTTATATACTGATCAGAAGGATTACTGGTTTAAGGTCATTCTCCAAGGAAGAAGCGCATTCCCCAGACATGCCTTTCTAAAAAAGTATAAAGGTTTTTAATGTAATAGATTGTGCAAGTGCACCAAGGACTGAAGACACAAGGTTAATCGATTAATCCACAAAATTTGAAGTGTGAACTAAGCTAATCACCCATACAAGAACGAATGTTCAATTTAAAGCCCAAAGTAGATGATGATTTGCTTGTTCAATTTTAATACACCAAATTTGAAAGATTATTTTCCTTTATTCAATTCTTAACCACCACATCAATTTTAAACACCAATTTGGAAATGTGAGGTTCAAGATGTTTTCATGCAATGTTTGTTTTAAGCACTAAAACACAAATGAATGAATTTTATGTTTTCTTTGTTAGTTGTTTCCTTGCCACAAGATGTCAAAAAGTGATTAGTACCAAAATTTTCTAATTAAGAATTAAAAAATATCTAGCAACTCCAGAATTCTTAAGACCATTAAGACTAATTATGACCTTGTACTTAGCTATGAAACATTTGATAGAATCAAGATATCTGTTGTAGGCTTTGCTTTGATCTTCTGCTGCGATGACCAAGATGGCTCTTTATTGTGTGCGGTAGTTGGTGGTCCTTCTTATGGAAGCTCTTAGTGATCTAGCACCTGAGATGCATCTGATTAACCTCTTTTCCATTATTCATTGCTCAATCCTACACAGAAACCTAGAAAACAATCAGATTTTAATAGAAAATAGTGAATTTGGATCAGATAAGCAATAATTATGTCGATTGCGGTAATTGTCTATCAATTGTGGCAAAGTTCTGTCAGATGCGGCAAGATATTGTCGATTGTGGTAAATCACTTTCCATTGCATCAAGATGTTGATTGTAGCATAGACTGGTCAATTACGGTAAACTCTGCTTGATTGCAGTAAACTGGTATCAATTGCGGCACAAATCAGTCAATTGTGGTATAGAGCAAGAAATTAGATATTTGAATAACAATAGAAAAGAACTGCAAAACCCTCAAATTGATTACGAAATTAAACCAGTCGATTGCGGTAAAATACCAACGATTGCAAAATTACAAGGATATCGAGAAAAACATAAAAAATAAATTTTGCAACCGTACGACCAAGGCCAAAAAGTTGTCTATTGTTTTCAAGTGATATTTGGGCTGTTTGATTCACGTAGGGCTCACCCAAATGTGTAGGCTCAATCCTGTTCCAAGCTTGAATTAAGGAGAGGTTAGTAGCACCGATTTGCAATGGGGGAAATCAATTAACTACTACTAAGAACTAAACTATGAATAATAACTAAACTATGAATAATAAAATGACAAGCAATAAAGGAGGAATACAAACAAATGCAAACCAACAAAGCTCGAATCTTCTATTGTCTTTCTACTCCTTTTGAAATGTTGTTTGTGTGGTGCTTAGTATTGGTGTGGGTAGTGTCTATGAATTGGGAGCATTGAGAATATGATATTGAATGCTTTGATCACAAGAAGACTTGATGATTGAACCAATCTGATAGAGTAATGGCACATAAAAGCTTGAAATCTTGGATCCTTCAAATGATTATGAAGGGTTGATTATATAGAATATGAAAATGATATGAACAGTTGAGATCAATCCTAGAGATAGGAGGATGAATGGTTGAGATCAAAGGGAACTAGAGAAGCCATTAGTAAACCCCACCTCCTCATCTGGGAGAGAGGAGATAAATTTTGGTTAACTGAACAACTAATTATGAGTTACCTTTAGAACTGAAGAGGTAATTTGGAGTTACCTTTTTGAACTGAAGAGGTAGGTAGAGTAATTCATGAAATCAGAGATATGATCAAGAGTTCTCCTTTTTCAACTAAAGAAAGGATTTAATGATGATCATATTTTTCCATTAGTATGCAAAAGAAACAGTTTTTGAATCGTTAGTACATGATCACCGAAAGACAGGTTTATAGAGGAACCTGACAGACAAATCATTGTGTAAATTGACAACATAATTCACAGAGGAACCTGACAAAATCTTATAGTATAACCTGAGAGAGAAGCCAATAGTGTAAACCAATATAGAAGACAATAGAGGAACCCAACAAACAAGTTTATAGTGAACACCAACAGGAAGACTAAAGAGTAACCCAAGCACTAGTCTAATGAGAGACAATTTTATTCTGAGAAATGTGGATCTAACTTACACATCAGATAAAACACTTAAGCTTTATATTTAGTTTAAATCTTATCTTTAAATCCATTTCTTGAGGGACAATTAAAGTAATTGTAATTGTTTTAATCAGTCTAACTGATTGAAAATATGCAAACTAGGAGATCAAGGTCAAGTTGTAAACCTTTGATCATAGAGTTATCATTGAAAAGTGTGAAACTTATTTAGGTCAAATTCATTGTATAAATAGATGTGTAATCAATCAGAACAAGATGATGTGATGATGATTGTAGCCACAAAGACATCTATGGATCAAAGACATAGTTTTATGCACAAGGATAAAAAAAGATGGAATTAGTTATAAAGAACAAGATCCAAGGCTATCGAGCAGATGAAAGGTATTAATCAATCACTATAGGTGATACATCATATTGTGAACTTAATGGATCTATACTCAACAATTATAGATTGCATATACTCAGGTTAATAATTATTTTTGACTACATTCTAACAACTGTAGCAAATAGAATAAATCCTTTGACAAGGTGGATTTAACAATCCTTTTGTAAACCTCTTAACCGAGTGCACACTAAACAATGTTGCTAAAGCTCTTAACAGAGTAGACCTTAACAAGTCTAAACATGTTACCACTAACTAGGGTTTTCTATGTTACCAAATCTTGTGTCATGTGTCAATACATTTCATGAATGTTTACATGCAAATTGAGCTTATGAATTATTATTACATGCATAAAGATAGAATAGCAGATATGGTCAGTAATGCAAGGAATTGATTACTAAAGGATTAAGGTTAATTGATAAAAAAAGTTTTAAGGGTACTGATTCACCCCTCCCCTCTCACTACACACCATTCCATTATTCCAACAATTGGTATCAGAGGTAGATCTCTTATTTGGAAAAGTTTAAAAGACTTGAGAGAAAAGATCATACTATGGGAAGGTATAAGCTAGACAAGAGTATTAAGAATCAGAAGTTAGAGATACAAATATTCTATTAGAAATACAAAGAAGCTAGAGTCAAGATGAGAGAGCTATTGAATGAAAGAAAGGTTATGGCATCTCACTGTAATGAAACAAACTATCATGAAGAGGAGATACCTGATTTATTTGAGTCAAAGGGATCTACATCTTGCAATACATCAGACACATCTGAAGGAAGCATTAAAAGTCTAAATGAAATCAATCAACATCTGTCTGGACAAGTGAAATCACTACAAATCAGTCAAGAGACACAGATGGTAAGGATGATTAAGGTTATGAATAATGCTAGACAAGCTGAGAAAGAAAGAAAATTATCTATTTATGACATGAGTACGATCACTGAAAAGCTACAAGAGAAAGAATCAGAAATACAAAGACTTACTGAACATCATCATGAGATCAACAATCAGATTATTCTTATGAGTCAAGAGGCAAACTGAATGAACATAGAACTAAATAGAAAATTGGAAGCTATTGGTGAGATAAGAGAAGAAAATGAAAGAGTGAAGCATAAAGTAAGGATTCAGAAACAACACAATGATATGATCAAGAGAGCTAAAGAAAGTACAAAAAGAATGGATGATCTTCTGGATGGAAAAATAAGAGTCAATAATAATATCAAATTAGGGTATACTGAGCATGGAGAATCACCATACCAAGCTGATCAGAAATATTTCTACACCAATCCAAGAGCAAGGAAGAAGTCATGCAATCATTGTGGAAAACCAAGCCACACATCAAATGTTTGTAGAAGCAAAATTAAAGGTACTCCAAAATCCACTTCTATATTCATTGGAAATTGTTATAATTGTAACAAGAAAGGGCTTAAAGCATATGAATGTAAATCTAAGGTGGAACAACCAAATAAGGAAAACTACATGGAAAAATATTGTCCTACTTGCAAAATGCATGGGCACACATCTCTTGAATGCAAGAAGAAGAAAAATCAAGCATGGAAGCCAAAAGAACAAGAAAATGCTTACCAACCAAAAAGAGTCAGTAACTCATATGTTTGGAATTACAACACATGGAAAAATTACATAGCATGTGGTAGATATGGACACATAGCTACAACATGTTGATGACATTAATTTGTCATTAGTATACAAACAACACTTTGGGTAAGCCTACACTGAAAGATAGTAAAGCACAAATCGAAGATCGAATGACTAAGTACGGAAAGAACCAATGACACAAGGTAGTGTGTAAACAAAAAATCATAGTGTAGAGAGATAAAGTGGAACCCAAGAGAGGAACCCAAAATGCAAGTTACAGTGTAGACCGATGAAATGGATATAGTGCAACCGACAGTGAAACCTGAAGTACAGTCAAGCATGGCCGACAAACTGAACCGAAAGTCAATTGTAGCCCACAAAAAGTGGATCTGACTTCCATGTCAGATAAAATAAGTGTATTCTATTTATAGGATATTTAATTATTTTTAAATCCATTTACTTAGGGAGAAGAAACATTAATGTAAGTATTTTAATCAGTCAAACTAATTTAAAACACATGGACTAGGAGATCTAGGTGCAAGTTGTAAACCTGATCTTAGTGATAACATTGTTTTTATCTCAACTTGATGAATCAATCCATCTATAAATAAATGATGTAATAATTAATTAGAATGTGTGTGAAAGAGAGAGGAGAATAGAATGAGCACATCTATGGATTGAATTGAGAGTTTCAAGAACTAGAACAAAAAAAGAAGAATTTGGTTAGCAAAACCAAGAACATAGGAAACCGATAATAAGAGGTAATATTCAATCACAGCTAAGGTGATAATATTTTTATGTGAACTACATAGGATCTGTATTAGCAATAGGAGATTGCATTTACCAGGTCAATTTGTAATTTTCTATCATTCTAACAAGTGGAGAAAAGTGTAAGAAATCCTTTCAAGAAAGGTGGATTTAACAGTCCAATATCAAATCTCTTAACCGAGTGCACACTTAACAATGTTGTTAAAAGCTCTTAATAGAGTAGACTTTAGTAGGTATCCACCGATACTCCTAATAGGGTAGATCATCAGAAGTGATCAAAATTGTAAGCCTTAACCAGCCCCTTCCAATCTACAGATAGTGAAGTTTTGTGGGTACCATCCCCACCACAGTTTTTACTTCCTAACATGAGTTTTCTGCGATATCATATCTTGTGTTATGTGTCAATTATGTTCATGAATGTTTCTATGAATGATTCACATTTTTTTTTAAAGAAAAAGTGGGCGAGCCACTGAATATATTATTAATATTTAAAAACTAATTCGAAAGCTCATCTGAGAAAGAATCAACAAGAAAACCTAAAATCATTGCTTAGTACAAAATTTGATCCAAAGGATTTTCAAGAAACATGACATATTTGAGAGATCAAACTACATTTATATGAGATATAAATTAACTATATTACCCTAGCCATGGTATTTTCCACATGGGCACAAAAGTTTAGGACATAACCGATTAATACAATACAAATTTTTTTGCCCAAATGTCTGCTTTTGGCTTACAATCTGTCACCCATTATTGGTTATTCATTCCTCCATTGCAGCAGAATCAATTTGTTGAATACTGTATTAAGGATGCGAAGGCCATCCATCTATCCATTCATTTGTTTAGCCTAAGGAATTAGGCATTTCTCAACCATTTCCATGGGGCATCTCTTCCTTTACAATCCAGCCCAAAGTGACTGTGGGATTTGAACCCCACCCACTCCCCTGTTCTGAGATAGCTATCGGCTCCAAGTTGGCATCGACAATAGTAGAAAGGTGAGTTGGCCGAGTTGTGGTCTTTGCAATTCCATGTTCATGACTGAAGCTACCATATCACTAAGAAGGTGCTTCCTTAGACATGTCATCTGACACCTCACCTTCCTCCCAAATATTTCATTCATTGCTATGACCCGACGGCTTCCATTTTGAAGGTCAAATGGAATGAGCGTGTGTTGGAGATGCGGGATTCAGTAACCCAAGGAGTAATGATTCACATGTTTATTAATGTTATGAATTGATATAATTCACACAAAGATAGTGTAGATCAGATTGAATGGATATACAATTGATTACTAAGGTTAATTGATTAAAGGATAAAGAAAAGTTTTAGCTGTACTGATTCACCCCTCCCCTCTCATTACTACTTCCCATTAAACCCAACAATTGGTATCACAGCTAAGTCTCTTCTTGGAAAGCTTAAACACTTAAGAGAAAAGATCATACAATGGAGAAGTACAAACTTGATAAAAATATTGAGAACAAAAATCTTGAGATACAGATGTTCTATGAACAGTATAAAAAATCAAGAATCAAGATGAGAGGGCTATTGGATGAAAGACAAGGTATGACAACTCGGAGCAATGAAAAATATTATCAAGAAGAAGAGATTCTAGATTTCTTTGAGTCTTCAGGATCAAGTGCAAACAAAGTATTAGATACATTAGAAGAAAACATCACAAATCTAAAGGAGATCAATCAACATCTGACAGAGCAAATAAAAATGCTTCAAATCAGTCAAGAGACCCAGATGGTAAGAATGATTGATGTGATGAGTTCTGCTAGACAAGATAAAATAGAAAGAACACTAGCTACTGATGACAAGAGGAAGATTACAGAGAAAATACAAGAAAAGGAGTTAGAAATTCAAAGACATGCTGAGCATCACCATGAGCTTACAAATAAAATTATTCTTATGAGTCAAGAAGAAAACAGAATGAATGTTGCACTCATTAAAATAATACAGATTATTGGTGAACTAAGAGAAGAGAATGAAAAAATAAAGAATGAGGTTAGAATTCAACAACAACATAATGAGGTTATCAGAAAGGCTGAAGAGAGTAATAAAAGAATGGATGATTTTATTGAAGGAAAACAAAGAGTCAACAACAACAATGGTTTAGGCTTTACCAAAAATGGAGAATCATCAAATAAATCCAATCCAAAGAATGTTTATGAAAATCCAAGACCAAGAAAGCTTACATACAAACACTGTGGAAAGCAAGGTCACACAACAAATGTGTGCAGAGGCAAAATGAAAGGTATTCCTAAATCTACATCTTCATTCATAGGATTCTGTTATAAATGTAACAAGAAAGGACATAAAACATATGAATGCAAGTCCAAGATAGAAAAACCAAGGAAGGAAACCTAAATGGACAAATACTGTCCTAAGTGAAAAATGAATGGGCATATAAGTCTTGAATGCTGGAAAAGAAAAAGCAATCATGGAGGCCTAAAGGTCAAGAAACTCCATATCAACCAAAGGATATCGGTAATCAGTATGTATGGGACTACAATACATGGACAAATTGTACAACATGTGGAAGGTATGGTCAAATTGCTGCAAACTATATGAGACTATGGACAAGAGAGTCCAGAGGCTGGATTAACCCCAAAATTGCATGCCTACACTGTCACAAAGTTGGTCATCTCAAAAAGAATTGTAGAGACCGAATGACAGAGACAAGCACATATCCCAATGGAAACACCATTGAAGATATCTAGAGGGCTAGAGACAAGATGTGGAGAAAAGCTTCAAACAATGATGAAGCTAGAACAAGCAATGCAAATGGTGACACCCCATCCAATGGATCTGGTGACATCATCAACCCCACCTAAGTAGAATAAGTAAGTATGGAACTGCATTAACACTAAGCTATTACTTTACATCAGTTCCATAATATGATGAAATAATTTCAAATTAGCATAAGAAAGATGCATCATGGTTATACTTGTTGAAAAATGTAAGAACTATGTCTTCGGGCATATATACCGAAACCTGTTGGTATACATGTAAAGCAAAGACTATCTACATTTACCCAGAGGCATCGGTTATAAGAAAAATTTGTTAGTATTGACCGAGATGCATCGGTAAATAAGCACATGAATAAGTTGTCTGTATTACCAAAACCTATCGGTAAAGGCTAAGTAAAACTTTGACTGCTCAAAAAAATCATAAGCATCACCGATGGTAATATAATCTTCACCAACGAACTCAGTCTTTAGACACCAATGAGTTGGTGAGCATTTATTGCATGCATTTTAGGGAAACAACTATAAATAGGGCATCAGAGTGAGTCATTTTTCACAACACCCAGAGAGAGCGAGTGAAGGTGATTTTGAGCAGAAATAAACCAAGTTGAAGAGAGATCATGACTCAACCACCAAGAACTCCAAAAAAATTCAAAGATCTGTGCGAACACAATAGTAAGTTCTACTGACCGATAACTCCATTCTTTACACATTTATGTAGAAGTCTTAATTTCTAAAAATGGCAACTACAACACAATCCGTAAAATCTAAGAATGAAAAAAGGGATGAGTTCAAACTCATCAAGAACACTGCATGTGAGGAACCCAATTACAAGATACATCTAGAGGTTGCCTCACAACCCGATGATATTGGTGCGTTCTCACACATACCAGCTAGGGTTTTGCTAGTTGAAGATGTCTGATCCTTCATACACTAGAAGATTGCAGATTGGAACGTTAGAGATGGAAGAAGCTTACAAGAAGCTTTGTAATGAAGATGGAACACTTAAGGATGAACATAAACACATTGAGGTAAAAGGGCTTACCCATGCCCTAAAGTTTCTGAAGGTCTTCCAAATTGATTGGATTCAGTTAGTATTAAGCAGGATGCATAATAATAAGTTATGGTTGGATGAACCGAAGGCAATCAATCGAGATGTCATCCATGTGGTCACCGGTTACCCCATAACTAATAAAGTAAAAGCAGTAAAGCATCCACGAAAGGTAGAGACTAAGAAGATGACTGGAGCCAAATGGGATGGCTGTGGGCTAAAAGTGACAACCATAATCGATGATGAAATTAAGTTTGGGGCATGTGTACTGGGTTACAAATTCTTCCAGGCTAGTAGATTAAACAGTATTGCATCAGGTGCTATGGACACAACTTACAAAATTGTGAAGAAAGGTACACAGTTAGACTTGTTTGAGCTACTCCTGAATTAGTTGAAAGAAAATCTCAAGACAATCAGGAATGCAAAGTCAAACACCTATAAGTTTGACTCACTGATCATGTGAATTTTCTTTTATTTTCAAGAAAAGTTCCCATCTATTGGAGATATAAAATGGGACAACACCAAACCGGTAACCATGCAAATTAATGAGCACATAGATGCTCTAGGAGATAATTTTGAAACTTTCATGGATGAATACTTCAATATATTCAAAGACCGAATGCAAAAGAGGGTAAGAATCCCTAAGCAACTCATCGAGCAATATAAGGATGAGATATGTTTCATGGTTGACATAGACCATACTTACATCAAACCTGCTATGGCAAGGACACCATGGTTGAAACCACTAGAATATGAGATCAACATTGATCTTGCAACAAAGGAAATTGATGCCTTAATCAATGAGCCACTGGACAAAAAGAAGCTAAGGTTTTGCACATACGAAGAAGGCCAAGACAAGAATCAAATTAGGCCTAGTAGTCAAAAAGATGGTCAAGAAAAAGGACAAAATGGTAAAGAATCTCAAGAAGATTCTATCTGTAGAAGAGGAAGAAGCTGAGAAAGATGGAGAGATAGAACAAGAGGAGGAAACTGAAGAACATGTGTCTGTCAGTAAAGAAGAAGAAAATAATGAATCAAAGGAAACAAAGTCAGATTCGCCACCTCCTCCACATGCAAAGAAACCAAAAAATACATCTTCTTCAAGGTCCAGAAGCCAAATGTCCAAAGAGTCTACTCCTTCACCTCTCAAGAAAGGAAAGGTCAAGACTTATAAAAGGAAAGCTCCAACACTGAAGAGAGGAAAAAACAAGAAGGGTAGAAAATTCATCAGAACTCGAGAGGACATAGAGGATACCAAGAGAGATAAAGCCTTAGAGGCCAAAAATTTCAAGGTAAAGGATCCTGACACTATTGATGACATTTGTGTTTACATTGCAAGTTGTGGATCCATTATAGATTCACACATTATAAAATGGGAGAAAATAAATCAAGAAGAACAAAATAAGATTGAAGAAGCCATGATAGCTAAGATGTATAACTTTAAATATGTACCCATGCAATTTGAAGGAAGTTATGTTCCACGGGAACTCTTGGATAGATTATCCACCGATTGGACATTTTCTTTGGAAAATGAAAAAGAAATCAAAGAGAGATTACTTGTCTCTCTAATACCACCTGAATCAACAAAGGTAGAGATAAATGAAATGATGGAGAAACACAAGAAAGAATTCTCACCAAAGCTAAGGGCATACAAATTTCTTAAAAACAAGTTGATTGAACTTGAACAGGACAACAACAAGAAATGGTGCAAAATCATGAACAAACCAGTTGAAAAAGACAGCCCCGACAAAGACCTTCAACAACAAGATGTTGATAAGGCAACTCATGATGACACATCCATTAAGCTGGATAAAGAAGAAGATGATACAACAGGGAATAAGAATGCAAATGTGGAAGATGAAACATGTGATGATACCACAAATGACAACATTGTGGATACCAATGTCATCAACATTTATGATGACCTAGAAAATGAAATCAATAAGGATGAAGATGTCACTATTGTAAAAGATACAACCGATGAAAAAGACACAAAAATTCATGGAACACAGGTGAAGATTCCAGGAAAATTACCAATATTGATACAAGCTATCAATATCATGCAAGAATCAAGTAAATCACTTGATAAGGAAACTCCAATGAATGCAGGAGAAGAAGCAAATAAAGAAAAAACTGATGGTCAGCAAGACATTGAAGATACTCAAGATGTAATTGACACTACCAAGGTTACATAAGGAGATAAGGACAAAGATGTGGAAACTCAAGAAAAGAATGAGAACACCAAGGCAGATGATGCAAAGGATGCCAATGAAGGAGACAAATCAGAAGATGGAACTCTTGAGAAAATAGACAAGGTTGCTACCGACGATGTTAAGGTGAATCTGGAGATGTCTGCAGACACCCGATGAGCTAAAACTGATGCCAAGTAGTAGAAGGAAGCACAACAAGTCACATCATCAAGTACCACAGAAAATACAAAGAAATTAGCAATGGCGCTACACTCTACTGAGTCATAGAAAAAGAAGAAGAAAACAAAGAAGAACAAGTTAGAGGTAACACTTGATGAAATTATTGAAATATCAAAGTTTGACCCCTCTACACTTGACATGGATGCATTACAAGAATATGGAGAGATATGCCAGAGGAAGGCATTACAAGAAAAGTTGAAGAAACAACACAGGGACTCCATGGTACTAGAGACAACAAGGGACATTCTACATCAAATTGTACCCGATGTTGATATTGATCAAAGCAAGCCTATACTTGATCAACTAGCTACCCTCACCGATGCCATCACAACTCAGAACATTGATATTGAGAAGGCTATTGAGGAAAGAGTAGAAATGAACTACCAACAAAAGATATTAGAGAACATCAGCCAAGAAGTGGCAGAGAATAAGGTAAAGCTATCAGAATTCATATCTGAATTAGACCACATTATATTTGAAGCTATAAACTTAATTCAAAAGCTAAGCACAATACAAGAGTTCACTCAAGAAAATAGTGACAACATAGCTAAGCTAGATACAGATCTAGCAAAAAGTGCTAGTAGCCCAACAACAGATGGAGAAAATGTAGTCAAATTGCATTATGAGAAGATCATTGAGGTAAAAAGGTTAAGGCAAGAGATGTGGGAGGCAGAGACACGATTCAGAGAAGTAATTGAGCTATAGGCTCAACTTCTGCCAAATCTTACACTGCTACAACAACATATCAGATCTCCAAGGCAACTGATAGCAACTCCCAAGATGTCTATAGCAGACAACATTTATGATATACATGCCAAGATAAAACTTGAGCAAATGGCTCTAGAAAACCTAAAGGAGAAATGTGAGAAAATGATGGAAGATATAAAGTCTTCTCATTCACACATATTTGATAAGCTCTAGGGGCCCATTTGGGTGCTGGAATACTATATCTTGGATATGGTCAATTCAGGAAGATGCTGCATATTCAGGAAGATGCTTATCCTCAAAATGAAATCCAGAATATGGTCTGACCCGTTTGGTTCACCTGAAAGATGAATGAGAAGATGCATAAGGAATTTTAATTCTTTATTTTTTAATTTCTTTGAATATGGTGTGTATATATATACACATGTACACATGTGTATATATATACATACATTTGTGTATATATATACATACATTTGTGTATATACACATGTATATATACATGTGTATATATATACACATATGTGTATATGTGTATACATGTGTGTATATACACACATGTATACACATATACACACACATACATGTGTGTGTATACACACATACACACATATACACACATACCCATGTGTGTGTATACACACATACATGTGTGTATACATACATGTCTATGTGTATACACACATGTGTGTATATACACATACAAGTGTGTATCCATGTATACACATATATACACATATACATACATGTGTGTATACACATATATACCATTTATGTATATATACACACATATACACACATACATGTGTGTATATATACACACATATACACATACAAGTGTGTATCTATGTATACACATATACACACATGTATATATATACACACATACACACATACACACATTTGTGTATATATACACACATATACATGTGTGTGTGTGTGTATATATATACACACACTTATGTGTGTGTGTATCTACACACATACACACACCATACATATGT
>MU224005.1:1787195-1850045 GCA_018584345.1 Thuja plicata
TATCTACACACATACACACACCATACATATGTATATATATACATGTGTGTGTATATATACATACATATGTGTACATATACACATGTGTACACACACACACACACACACACACACATATAGCAATATAATATACATCTTTATAGTCACAGATCCCACGAAATATTAAATTTGCTTTTGTAAAAATTGGAATTGGAATTTGAAATTCCAATTCCACCTATGGAATTGGAATTCTGAAATTCTCATTTTGCCCCCAAAATGGGAATATCATCTTCCACCTAAATAGGTGGAAGATGATATTCCCATTTTGGGGGCAAAATGAGAATTTCGGAATTCCAATTCCATTTTTTTCCAAGGACCCAAACATGGAATTTGGCATTATCGAGAATTAGATAATGCCAATTCCAGTCCAATTCCTGCTGCCAAATGGACCCTAAGGTAATTGACCTTTGCCCTTAATATTAAATAAAGGGGGAAATGATACTTGTAAAAAATATCATTGAAAATGTTATGTACACTCATTTAGAATGGGAAAAAGGTAGATATGTATATGTATATTCATAAAGGGACAATGATATGAAGAAGGAAAATATATCATATGTACATATATATCATCATATACATAGGGGGAGTCATTAAATGACTAAGGATTATATATGTTGTATATACTTAACATGTTGTTAGTATTTTGCACATATCAGTTTTTGATACTAATGTCAAAGGGGGAGATTGATGACATTAATTTGTCATTAGTATACAAACAACACTTTCGGTAAGCCTATACTGAAAGACAGTAAAGTACAAACCAAAGATCAGCTTAGAAGATCATCAAGAATGACTAAGTATAGAAAGAGCCGATGACACAAGGTAGTGTGTAAACCAAAAATCACAGTGCAGAGAGATAAAGTGGAACCCAACAGAGGAACCTGAAATGCAAGTTACAGTGCAGACCGACAAAACTGATACAGTGCAACCGACAGTGAAACCTGAAGTACAGTCAAGCATGACTAACAGACTAAACTGAAAGTCAGTTGTAGCCCAAAAAAAGTGGATCCAAATTCCACGTCAGATAAAGCAAGTGTATTCTATTTATAGGATATTTGATTGTTTTTAAATCCATTTCTTTAGGGACAAGAAACATTAATGTAATTTTTTAAATCAGTCTAACTAATTTAAAACACATTGACTAGGAGATATAGGTGCAAGTTGTAAACCTGATCTTAGAGTTAACATTGTTTTTATCTCAACTCGATGAATCAATCCATCTATAAATAGATGATGTAATCATTTATTAGAATGTGTGTGAAAGAGAGAGGAGAACATAATGAGCATATCTATGGACTAAATTGAGAGTTTCTAGAACCAGAACAAAAAATGAAGAATTTGGTTAGCAGAACCAAGAACAGAGGAAACCGATAATCAAAGGTAATATTCAATCACAGCTAAGGTGATAATATTTTTATGTGAACTACATAGGATCTGTATTAGCAATAGGAGATTGCATTTACCAGGTCAATTTTTAATTTTCTATCATTCTAACAAGTGGAGCAAAGCGTAAGAAATCCTTTCAAGAAAGGTGGATTTAACAGTCCAATATCAAATCTCTTAATCGAGTGCACACTTAATAGTGTTTCTAAAAGCTCTTAATAGAGTAGACTTTAATAGATCCCCACCAATACTCCTAACAGGGTAGATCATTAGAGGTGATCAAAATTTTAAGCCTTGACTGACCCCTTCCAATCTGCAGATAGTGAAGTTTTGTGGGTGCCATCCCCACCATAGTTTTTACTTCCTAACAGGAGTTTTCTACAATATCATATCTTGTGTTATGTGTCAATTATGTTCATGAATATTTCTATGAATGATTCACGTGTTTATTAATGTTATGAATTGATATAATTCACACAAAGATAGTGTAGATCAAATTGAATGGATATACAATTGATTACTAAGGTTAATTGATTACAGGATAAAGAAAAGTTTTAGAGGTACTAATTCACCCCTCCCCTCTCAGTACTACTTCCCATTAAACCCAACACCTTCATGAGAAAATGGCTAAGAAGGTCTAGAAGCTGGACTAACCCCGATTGGTCATCTAAGCAAGGACTGTAGAGATCGAGTGATAGAGACAAGCACTTTTGCCAATGGGAATACCATTGAAGACATCAGAAAGATGGGAAACAAAATGTGGAGGAGAGCTACAAACGCTGATGATACTGGACCAAGAAATACAATTGGTGGAACCTTATCCAATGGATTTGGTGATATCACCACCCCCACCTAAGAAGAAAAAGTATGAAACTACACTATACCAAGTTATACTTTACATCAGTTCCATTATACATTAATAAAATGCCAAACCAACATGAATAAAGATGCACTATGGTATTACTTGTTATGATTTTGTGAATACAATCTCGTCGGTCAATGCTTACCAAGAATCGTTGGTGTACATACAAAAGCTAAATTGTCAATATAAACCAAGCACCGTTGGTAATCATGTAAAAAGACAATCAGTCTTCGCCACTTACCGAGCACCATCAGTAAACCTGTGAAAGGTCAAGTGAGTTTTCACTTACCCCAAGCCGGAAGTTTGTGTGATACTTAAGTGACTCCATCTTCAAACACTGAGAAGTGGGTAGAGAATTTATTGCACCACTTAGGGCATCATCTATAAAAAGGTGATGAAATAACTCATTCACTCACCATGCGATTAAGAGAAAAGAAGTAGAGCGAAGTAGAGCATAGAGCGAAGAACAACAACTAGATTGTGGAAGTGACACACAAGCAAGTTTCATGGCATTCAAAAAAATCTACAACATCTACAATAGGACAAGTGAGTAACTAATGACTCACCAAGCTCATAGTTTCTTTACAAAAAGAGCCCTAATTTTCAGAAACCATGGCAACCACATCTCATGTTTCTAAGATCAAGAATGCCAAGGAGAAAAGGTTAACCTAATCAAGAACACTACTTGTGAAGAACCTAAATACAATTTTTTTCGAGAGGTTTCTTTGCAACCCAACAAAGCTGGTGCATTTTCAAGCATACCACCTAGGGTTTTTCTAATCAAAGATGTCCAAGCATATATCCACTGCAAAGTTGCATAAATCAGAGATCTAGAGGTTGAGAAATCTTACAAGAAGCTTTACATAGATGGAACCATCAAGGATGAACATAAACATATCAAGGTGAAAGGGCTGACAAATGCCCTAATGTTCTTGAAGGAGTTTAAAATTGAGTGGATCAGGATAGTGCTGAGCAAAGTGCATGACCGCAAGATGTGGTTGGATGAGCCAAAATAGATCACTAGGGATGTGATACACACAGTGACCATTTACCCAATAACCAATAAGGCCAAGGCACTTAAACACCCTCCTCGCCCTAAAATTGAGAAGATGATAGGCGTAGAATGGGATGACAAAGGATTGAAGGTAAATTAAATCAAAGATCCATAATTGAAATTTGGTGCATGTGTGCTAGGATACAAGATATTCCAAGCCAACAGAATGAATAGTATTGCATACGGAGTAGTAGACACTGCTCACAAGATTGTGAAGAAGGGATTACAGTTGGATCTATCTGAGCTTCTAATGAAGCAATTGGAGGAGAACATGAGGACCATTAGATCAGAAAAATCTAACTCATGTATGTTTTTTTCACTCCTAATGTGCATATTTTTCCACTTTCAAGACTTTTTCCCATTTGTCGGTAATGTCAAATGGGACACTACCCAACTAGTGACAATTCAAATCAGTGAATTCATTAATTCACTAGGTGATAACTTTACATCAATTATGGATGAATATTTTATTGGATTCAAGGATAGAATGCAGAAAAGGATGAGGATACCAGAACAACTAGTAGAAAAATATAAAGTAGATATTTGTTTTATGGTGGACATTGATACCACCTTGATCAAACTAGCTGTACCGAGGACAACATGGTTAGCACCACTTGACTATGAGATCAACATAGATCAAGCCACCAATGCTATTGAAGCATTATCAAATGAACCATTAGACAAATCATTACCAAGGTTTGGAACCTATGAAGAGGATAAGGCAAGAATAAAGACCGGCCTAGTAGTGAAGTAAATCAACAGAAAGAAGGATAAAATGGTAAAGAAACTTAAGAAAAAGATGTCGATCAATGAAGAAGAAACAAAACAACAACAAGACACTGAGGGATAGTCTCCCATCGATGAAGGTGAACAAGAGAGTAAATCTGAGTCAACAGAGTCTGATGCACCACCCCCAAAGAAGCCAAGAACTACCGCTGCATCTCAGACAAGGAGTCAGACAATAAAAGATGCAAGTTCACTGATTAAGAAAGGACAAGTGAGGACTTTCAAGAGGAAGCCTCAAACTAGAAAAAATTTAGAACCAAAGAGGAGAAAAATACTAATCCAAAGCAAGGAAGATATAGAAGACATTGAACAAGATGAACAACCTATAAAGAACAAATTTCCTACAACAAATGATGAGGTTGCTGCATCTATCATCAGGTCAGGTTCAATATCTGAGCCTAAGATTAGAAAATGGCTAACTCTTAATCTTGAGGATTAGAACAAGATAGAAGAAGCCATCATCAAGACAATGTGTATTTTCAAATATATACCTATACAGTTTAAAAATAAGATGCCACAAAAACTTCTAGGCAGGTTATCAAAAGGTGGACATTTGCATTAAATTCTAAAAAATAGATAAAGGAAAGATCCCTAGTTTCTATTATACCACCTGAGTCCAAAATGGAAGAAATAATGAAGTTACATTCAAATAAGTTCTCAGCAAAATTGAGAGCCTACAAAGTACTGCATGGAAGCTTAATTGAGCTTGACAAAGAAAGTGAGGATGCTTGGAGATAAATACTCAATGTACCTAAAGAGCACACAAGACCCAAGAGAGTATTAGAACTTACCAACAAGCCTCACAATGAAGAAAAAGAGGCTATAGCAAGCCCATAACATATCTTAATAAATGACTCTGAGGATGTCAATTCACTTGAATTGAACAAAGAAACAAGAAAAGAAATGGATGACATGCCTTAGATTTTGCAGTCATTAGGAGACACAACAGATGTCACAATCCAAGATGTGACAATAATAGATATCACTGAAGATCCTGCTGATGAAGTAAATGCAGATGAAGATGTCACTGTTACCTTTGAGCACACCAAAGAACATGACACAACAATGGATGATGCACATGTTAAAATTCTAGGACAAATGCCATTATTGATACAAGCTATCAATATTATCTTAGAAAAGGAGAAGTCACCCAAGTATGATGCAAGCATACTCGAGGATAAGGGTGAAGAGGAACAGAAAAACACAACTGATGAACAGAAAGAAATAGATGATGAGCAGAAATATAAAGGTGAAGAAGATAAGAAAGGTGATGCCACTCCAAAGGATACCGAAAGAGAAGATATAGATAAAGCTAAGGTTAATGTGGAGACATCCACACCAAACTAACAGGTAGACACCAAGCAACAAATAAAAGGCAAAACACCCCCAAAACCTTCATCAAGTACATTAGACCAAGCAAAGGAACTTGCTATGGTATTGCATACAGGTGTCTCCACTACACTTTCAAAGAAGAAGAAGAAGAAGAAGAAGAAGAAGAAGAAGAAGAATCCAGTCACCCTGGATGAGATCATTGAAATACTAGATTGTAATCCAAGGACATTGGATCAATAGTCACTTACAAACTATGAACAACTTTGTAAAAGGAAAACTATCCAAGATAAGCTTAAAAAGGAGACCAAGGACTCACAGGTACTTGAGACAACCAAGGAAATAATTCTGCAGATTGTACCTGATATAGAAATTGATCAAAATGATTCTATCATTGATCGATTAGCACTTCTTATGGAGGCCATCACATCACAAAATGTGGATGCAATGAAGGCAATAAAATAATGTACAGAGCAAAAGTATCAATACAAATTGACAGAGAAAATCAGCCAAGAAGTGGTAGAGAACAAGATAAAGCTATTTGAACTAGTTAATGAATTGGAACCAATCATTTCATAAGCTATAACCTTAATTCAAAAATTATGCACAATAGAGCAATTCACCAAGGAGAATAGTGAGAAGATTACACAAATAGATGCAGATCTAAATGCTAGTGCACAAGGTCTTACAACCAATGACAATGCAATCAAGTTGCATTATGACAAGATTATGGAATCTAAAAGGTTGAGACTTGAGCTTTTAGAGGCAAAATAAAATTTTAGAGATGAGGTAACTAAGCTTCAAGCTCTACTTCTACCAAATCTCACATTACTACAACAACATATGACTTCGGCAAGACAATTGATTGCCACCCCAGAGATGTCTATCACCAACAGTATCTATGATATGCATGAAAGAATAACATTGGAGCACATGGCCCTGGAACACCTTAAGGAGAAGTGGGAGAAAATGATGGAAGACATGCAGAACTCCCATTCCCGCATCTTTGAAAAGTTGTAAGTATTACACCTTTGTCCTTATTATCAAAAAAGTGGTAAATTAAATGTGACAAAGAGAGAAATAATAAAAGCGAGAAATAAGGTAAAATGGGGAAATAGAATAAAGGCAAGTGTATATACATGTACATATACTATACCGACATACACATAGGGGGAGTCATATTGACAAGGTGAACACATGGTGTATATACTAGACATTTTAGTTTTGCACATATCAGTTTTTGATACTAATGTCAAAGGGGGATATTGATGATCATATTTTGTCATTAGTATGCAAAGTAAATAGTTTTTGAACCATCGGTACATGATCACCGAAAGACAGGTTTATAGAGGAACCCAATAGACAGATCACTGTGTAAACTGACAACGTAATTCATAGAGGAACCTGACAGAAGTTTACAGTGTAACCCAACAGAGTAGTCAACAGTGTAAACTGATAGAGAAGACAACAGAGGAACCCGACAGATAAGTTTATAGTGAACACCAATAGGCAGACTAAAGAGAAACCCGAGCACCAGTCTACCCAGAGATATTTTTATTCTGAGAAATGTGGATCTGACTTACACGTAAGATTAAACAATTAAGTTTTATATTTAGCTTAAAGCTTAGCTTTAAATCCATTTCTTGAGGGACAAGTAAAGTAATTATAATTTTTTTAATCAGTCTAACTGATTGAAAACATGCAAACTAGGAGATCAAGGTCAAGTTGTAAACCTTTGATCATAGAGTTATCATTGAAAAGTGTGAAACTTATTTAGGTCAAATTAATTGTATAAATAGATGTGTAATCAATTAGAGCAAGATGATGTGATGATGATTGTAGCCATAGAGACATCTATGGATTAGAGATAGAATTTTATGCAGAGGGACAAAAAAGATGGAATTAGTTATAAAGAACAAGATCCAAGGCTACTGAGCAGAATAGAGGTATTAATTAGTCACTATAGGTGATATATCATATTGCGAACTTAATGGATCTGTACTCAACAATTTTAGATTGTATATACTCAGGTCAATAAGTATTTTTGACTACATTCTAACAAGTGTAGCAAACAGAAGAAATCCTTTGAGAAGGTGGATTTAACAATCCGTTTATAAACCTCTTAACCGAGTGCACACTAAGCTGTGTTGCGAAAGCTCTTAACATAGTAGACCTTAACTAGTCTAAACATGTTACTCCTAACAAGGGTTTTCTGTGTTACCAAATCTTGTGTGATGTGTCAATACATTTCATGAATGTTTACATGCAAATTAAGTTTATGAATTGTTATTATATGCATAAAGATAGAATAACACATATGATCGGTAATGCAAGGAATTGATTACTAAAGGATTAAGGTTAATTGATAAAAAAAAGTTTTAAGGGTACTGATTCACCCCTCCCCTCTCAATACACACCATTCTATTATTCCAACATTTAATTGAATATTTAATTCATTTTTATAATTAAAGTATTCAACGTGTGAGATAATTGAATTATTGAATGAAATTAACTTAATTTAATTAGAAGAATTAAGTAATAAGTTTAGATATTTAAATTTAAACTTTAGAAAATTAAATTTAATTAATTAATGGAGATTAATCAATTAAGGTTAATTAATTAAATAAAATTAATTATTTAATTAATTTTAGGGATTTGATTAGATGATTTGGGGAATGAAATTAGAAGAAAATAGATGATTAATTAATGATTTAAAAAACATTAATTAATAGATGAAAATTAGTGTTTGTAATGTAAGGTCGCAAATATGTCCATTTTAGGGTGTCTACATTTGCCCCTCTTTGATGCATTGTAGCTTGTCGCATTGTGTCAAAGATTCTCTATTTTGATCTTGCCCTAGCTTGCCCCGACGATAGCAGGTGTATTTATGCCCCCTCAACAAATTTGAGAAAAAATTTGTGACATGAGCGTTAATTTGTTAAAACTACAATATGATTATCTCGTTATCTGACCATTTGTGAAAATACGTCAATATGCCCCTGATATTGAATGCTTTGATCACAAGAGGGATTGATGCTTGAACCAATCTGATAGAGTAATGGCACACGAAAGCTTGAAATCCTTGATCCTTCAAATGGTTATGAAGGGTTGATTATATAGAATATGAAAATGATATGAACAATCGAGATCAATCCCAGACATAGGAGGATGAACGGTAAAGATCAAAGGGAACTAGAGAAGCCATCAGTAAACTCCACCTCCTCAATTGGGAGAGAGGAGATAAATTTTGGTTAACTGAATAACTAATTATGAGTTACCTTTAGAACTCAAGAGGTAATTTGGAGTTACCTTTTTGAACTGAAGAGGTAGGTGAAGTAATTAATGCAATCAGAGATCTGATCAAGAGTTCTCTTTTTTGAACTAAATAAAGGATTTAATTGAATATTTAACTCATTTTTATAATTAAAGTATTCAACATGTGAGATAATTGAATTATTTTTGGTTTAGTATTGAATTATTGAATGAAATTAAATTAATTTAATGAAATTAATTTAATGAAATTAATTTAATTAGAAGAATTAATTAATAAGTTTAAATATATAAATTTAAACTTTAGGAAATTGCATTTAATTAATTAATGGAGATTAATCAATTAAGGTTAATTAATTAAATAAAATTAATTATTTAATCAATTTTGAGGATTTGATTAGATGATTTGGGGAGTGAAATTAGAAGAAAATAGATGATTAATTAATGATTAAAAAACTATTGATTAATAGATGAAAATTAGTCATTTTAATGTAAGGTCGCAAGTATGTCCCCTTTAGGGTGTCTACAGGTAGCACTTCAACTCTTCAACTTGCTAGCCATTTTTTCTTCGAATTCATCCTTTAAATAGATTCTATTTTTGCCCCTTAATATGCTTGATTATATTTTCCTTCAATCACGTTTAACCATTAGATTGAACTTTTTGAACTAATTTAGTGAGCTTGAAACTCAGTTAGCTGCTTCGGCATTGCCTCAGAACTTGCACTTTTCTTGGAAATAAAACTTTTACTTTTACCGCTTAATTTATACCATAGATTTCTTCCTTGAATTTTCCCATGTGTAGATCTTATAACCAACTTCCTTTTCATTATTGGAATTCTTGAGATCATTGTAGCATTGTATTAAATGCATTCTTATCCTTGTTTCTCATATTTTTTATGTTCAGTAGCTAACTCTTGATTTAGTGACTAATATGCACTGCTTAGTGCTTCAATGTCTTGGTGTCCTGACTGACTTCATAACCCTTTACCGACATACTCTCTCTACTTGGTAACTTAACTCTTTATTCTTACCAACTTTCTCAATATTCTTTACTGACTTGATAAAGTAAAAACCAATTATCTCAAGATGATCTTATCATTGTCTGATCTTTATCTATTACCCAATTAAATCAACTCTGAAAGATATGAAAATTCAATATGAACCAAAAATTAATTGTTTGACATTAATGAAAAAATAAAAACTAATCTAATTCTTTCTAAAATCATGTATACCTCTGATCTCGGTCTTCATCATCATCTCCATCAGTTGAGTAACAATCTCCCTCTTTAGCATTGATGGCAACACTGCCAATTGAAGATGACATTACTTTTCATCTTCTTTTTACATCTCTGATATGTCTTTAATCCCTCCGAGCTGTTTGATCTTGTTCTCCCTCTGTGCTCATTCTCTCTCAACATCTTTATGCATATTCTTCCTCTTTCTATTTTTTTGATCAATCATTATCCCCTAATCTTTGTATTCATCAATTCTTCATTCTCCCTCTTTGAGAACAATGCCAAAGGTTCATACTCCTGAACAATTATTTAGGCAGTGGATCATACCTTGCATGTATTGATAACTCTTTGCATATATAATTACTTCACACAACTTCAGGCAACACCTAAAGTGTGAAAACTAGCATCAACTCATAAAATAGATATTCTATTGAGTCATATAATTGAGGCAGCATGCATATTTATCTAATGAATGTTGGATAGGGGTAGGACCCCTAACTTACCTCAGAGATACTCAAAAGCATCCTTTGGTAGTGGCTTAGTGAATATATCTTCTAATTGCTATTTTTAACCCATATACTCCAACATTACCTTCTTGTCTTGAACTTTCTCTCTAAAGTAATGATACTTGATATATACGTGCTTGGTCTTAGAATGCATTACCAAATTCTTTGATATGTTTATAGCACTTGTGTTATCACAAAAGATAGTAACTGGATTGGTAATCTCCTCTTGCATACCTTCTAGTAACTGTTTGATCCATATAATATTTGCATGATTCATAGCTACTGCAACATATTCAGCCTTGGTAGTAGACTATGATATACAAATTTGCTTCTTTCTCAGCCATGTAACTAGTCATTCTCCTAAAAATAAAGTCCCTCCACTTGTACTCTTTCTATCAGCAATATTTCTGGCCTAATCAACATCGATGTAAATTGTTAACTCAAAATTTCCTCCTTTCTTGTATAGTAGACCAAAGTCCTTGGTTCCTTTTAGATATATAAATATCCTTTTCATTGTAGACATATGTGAATCTTTTAGATTGGAAGAAAATCTAGCAACAATGCCAACTGCATGAGCTATATCCGCTCTACTATGAACACCATATTTTAGCTTACCAATCATTGATCTGTAGAGTTTCTCATTTAATTCCTTTGACTTATCTTCCTTTGATAGCTTTTAAATAATGATTGTTGGTGTTCTAACCGGTCTTGAGTCTTCCATCCCAAAATTCTTTAGGATCTCTTTGATGTACTTTGATTGTGTAATGTAGATCCCATATTTTACTTGTTGAATATGTAGTCCAAGAAAGAATTTAATCTCTCCAATAATGGACATATAAAATTCCTTTCTCATTTCTTCAGCAAAAGATCTACATAACGTGTCATTTCCTCCAAAAACAATATCATCAACAAATATATTAGCAATCAAAATTGAGTTAGCACTATCACATTTTAGATAAACATTACTATTATCACTAGTTATTTTAAATCCAATCTTGATTAGATATGCATGTAATCTTTCATACCAAGCTTGGGGTACTTGTTTCAAACCAGATAGTGCCTTGTGTTGTTTTTATACCATGTCCTTGTTATTATTCTCAACAAATCCTTCAACATGTTTTATATAAACTTCTTCTTCAAGAATACCATTAATAAATGCAGACTTGACATCCATCTAATAGACTTTAAATCCTTTGTAGGCTGCATAAGCTAGTAGAATTCTCACTCCTAATCTAGCAACGGGTCAAAAGTTTCACCATAGTCAATTCCTTCTTCTTGTGCATATCCCTTGCAAACAATTCTGGTTTTTTTCTTACTACATCTCCATGCTCATTCAATTTATTTTTAAAAATCCATTTTTATTAATAACATTCTTATCTTTAGGTCTCGATACTAAAGTCCATGTGTTATTATTCACAATTTGATCTAACTCTTATTTCATTTATTTAACCCAGTCATCATTTTCCAATGCATCTTTAACTCTTCTCGATTCTAATTCATAAATTAAGCATGTATTTTCTCTTACCTTACTTCTAGTCAAAATTACCGCATCTTTGTCTTACTTACTTGGCGAGTGGTTTCTCCTTACATATTTGGCTAGAACATGCTCGGTAGTTGGTGGAACTTCATTTCCATCATTCGGTGGTAGTATTCTTTGTTCATCTTCCTCCTTAGTTTGTACATTTGGTAGGGTATCAAGAATATCTGGTTGAACATATACAAATCTTTTATAATCTTTAGGTTCCTTCATTCTATCCTTGTCATTTCTCTCTTCAAATTCATCAATTTTCACATTTGCACTTTCCATAATTTTGTTAGTAGATTTGTTCAAACATTTGTAAGCTTTCATCTTTGGAGAATATCCTAAGAATATTCCCTCATCTCCTTTAGAATCAAGCTTACCGTCTATAGAATCTTTATGAATATATCATCTACTTCCAAATACTTTGAAATAATTCACATTAGGTTTGTGATCATACCAAATATTATAAGGTGTCTTGTGTGTACCTTTCTTCAATTGAACTTGGTTAAGTGTGTAAGCAGTAGTTCTTATTGCTTCTCTCTAATAAGTTTGAGAGATACCCTTCTCAATCATCAATGTTCTCACATAATCCACAATGGATCTATTTCTTCTTTCAGCTATACCATTTAGCTATGGTGTCCTTGGTGCAGACAATTGTCTCTTTATTCCATGTTCATTGTAGAAGAGTGTAAACTCATTAGAAGTAAACTCTCTTCCTCTGTCAGATCTTAGACACTTTAGTTTTCTTCCAATCTCTTTTTCAACTGTTTCCTTGTACCACTTAAACATCTAGAAAGATTCAGGTTTTTCTTTCAAAAACATGACAAACATCATTCTAGAATAATCATTAACAAACAAGATGAAATATCTATCACCATAGTATCTTTGTGTTCTCATCGGTCCACATAAGTCAGTGTGCACTAAGTCCAAAATTCCTTGTGTAAGATAAGACTTAATTGTAAAAATTAACTTAGACATTTTTCCAGCTTGACATTCCTTTCACATGACATTCTAAGGTTTTTCTAATCTTGGTAGATCTCTTACTCTATTCTTTTTTCTCACTTTAATTAGATTTTCAAAATTTACATGACATAATATCTTGTGCTACAACCATACAACCTCAACTTTAGCACACAAACAACTCTTAATAGATTTATCAAGGTAAAATAGGTTACCTTTAGATTGTTCTCCAGTGGAAATCAAACTTCCTTTTTGATCAAATACTTTACCTTCCCATTTTGATATTCTAGTCAGTGACCTGAATTGTTTAGCTGTGCCACGCTAAAAAATTTGTACTTTAATTCTTCAACCCAATAAACATCATCACATCTTGTATTATTTAACAAAATTATTGAACCTTTACCTTTCATAGGATACAGAGCATCATTACTGAATCTAACATATCCTCCATAGTAATAAACTTAAGTGTATCACCATTCATGTGGTGTGAACACCCACTGTCTATAATCCAAGTATCATTTTTACTTACATGTGATATTAGGGATTTTTTCATATTTCTTTTCTTCATCAAAATTGTCCTTGATGGTATTATATACAACTTCTTCTTAGACATCACCATCTGTGTCATCATTAGTTAGTACTTCATTTGCAATATGAGATGACTTCTTACCTTTATTTTTGCAGTCTTTGAATCTTTTGAATCTGTTTTATCTTTTTCTCTCATCTCGGTTGTCTTTCTTCTCATCACTGTCATTTTTAGGGCATCTAGAAGAAATATGTTTGATCTTATTACATTTGAAACATTTAAATGGTATCTTACCTCTTTATTTTCCTTTACCTCTCTATAGTCTTCTAGCTAGTAGAGCTTCAAATTCTCTTTCATTTTCTTCATCTTAAGCATACATTTCTTCTAACTCATGATTTCAACTATAGAATCTTTCACTAGTGCTAATTCCATATCCATCACTAGGTCTAGACTCCCTAGAACTTCCAATATTCTAAGATGATTTAAATGTAGACTCAATCCTAGTAGTAGCAGATAAACTATTATCAAAATCATTAAGCTCAAAAGCAATCAACTTACCAATAGTAGCATCCAGTGAAACAATCATATGAGCAATATATCTTAGTTCTTGTATAGCATAAACTCAGATGGCATACATAGGTAACAATGTTCTCAACAATTTTCTTGTCACATCTTCTTTAGTAATTTGACCTCTAGTACCTCTCATAGCATTCACAGTTTTCTTTAGTCTAGTGTTGTATAGTGTAACATTTTCACCTTCCTTTATTCTCAAAGAATCAAATTTCCCTCTTAAGCTTTCAACCTTTGCCTTCATATCATGTCGATCTCCACCATGTATCAATTCAATCCTATCCCACATTTTCTTTGTTGTATCACATCCTATAATGTCATTGAGCTACATGTCAGTGTGAGTAGATGATATCTCAATCATTGCTTGAGTGTGGTCTTGTTTTTCTCTTATTTTCTCAACTGTCAAGGGACCAATTGTTGGTGGTGTATACTCATTGTCAACATAGTACACTGCATAATTTCCAATACCAGATAGGTACTACAACCTCATTCAATTTTTCCATGTAGAGAAGTCATCCTTATTCAACTTAGGTGCCTCCCTCTTATACATCTTTGAATCTTTAATTCAAGTCCTTTTAAACTTATCTCTTGGAGTACTTAGCTTTGATACCAATTTTTGGATTACTAAGAGGGTGGGGGGGGATTAGAAAACTATGATACTTAATACTTAAAAACTTAACTACAATTTAACTCGGTAGGATAACAACATTTGCAACCGAATCACCAAATATCTCAAATAACTTAAGCAATAACTTGCATAAACAGTAAACAACATGTACATTAACCATTCAAAACATTTGACAACAAATTTAATGAGGAAACCCAATTTGGGAAAAACCTTTGTGGGAATTTTCACCCACAAATGAAAATATTCTTCTGAAGTATGCTCGGTTAAAATCTTATCCTATTAAAGATTACAATACACATTTGCTAAATGTGACTATGTTAGAGGATTTACCTCTGACCCGTTAAGATCTTCGCCCTATTAGGAGTGGCCTGGTTAGAGGGCTTTGAACACTCTTTTATAATGTCACATTTCTCAAGGTTTTTACAAAAGATTGTTAAGTCCCCTCAGTTAAGAGATTTTTTTGTTACAAATGCAAATAAGAAACAACATGTAAATGATATGTAAAATAGAAACTACCTCTTGCTTGATCAAATCCCTTTATTCTCTCTCTGACTATTGGCATCAACACTTCATCAATATCTTCACTTAGAATTAGATTTATCACTTCTTTTATCTTCATTGCATCACTCGGTAGCACTTCAATTATTTAACTTGCCAGCCATTTGTTCTTCAAATTCATCCTTTAAATAGATTGTATTTTTTCCTCTTAATATTCTTGATTAGGTTTTCTTTCAATCACACTCAGTTGTTAGATTGACCTTTTTGAACTAATTTAGTGAGCTTGAAACTCGATTAGCCACTTCGGCATCACCTTGGAACTTACACTTTTCTTGGAAATAAAAATTTTACTTTTACCTCTTAATCTATACCATAGATTTCTTCCTTGAATTTTCTCATGTGTAGATCTTGTAACCAACTTCCTTTTTATTCTTGGAATCCTCCAAACCACTGTAGAATTACATTAAATGCGGTATTATCCTTTTTTCTCATATATGTTACATTCAGTAGATAACTCACGGTTCAGTGACTAACATTAACTACTCGGTGCTTCAATGTCTTGGTGTCCTGACCGGCTTCATAACCCTTTACCAAAAAGCTCTCTCAGCTTGGTAACTTAACTCTTTAGTCTTACTGACTTGCTCAATTTTATTTACTGACTTGATAAAGTAGAAACTAATTATCTCAAGACAATCTTATCATTTTTTGATCTTTATCTATTGCCCAATTAAATCAACTCCGAAAGATATGACAATTGAATATGAACTGGAAATCAATTGCTTGACATCAATGAAAAAATAAAAACTGATCTAATTCTTTATGCAATCATGTATACCTTTGATCTTAGTCTTCATCATCATCTCAATCAGTTGAGTAACATAAATAAGGTACATAAACTATTTGACACAAAGTAGAAAGAGATGTCATCTTTTGGATGTAGACAAAACAATAAGAGGTATCAAGATTTGGTTTATGGATGACTTGACTAGGTTTCCTAAAAGAGTTGCCATCTCATGGGATGTAATGATTGCATGATATGCAAAATAATGATTGTTGAAAGTTCTCTAGAAAATTTCAACCAAAAGTAATTGGAAGGCATAAAGACAAATTCCACAACTTTTGCTAGCATCCTCCCTTCCTGTGCCAAAATGGGAGCAACTTTGGAATGTTATTGGAATCATTCCAGTGAGAGAATTATGAGACAAATAAATTTACATGATACTAGGAATCCTTACTAGCTTAGGATGTATTATTGAATATTTTTATAGTTGCGGGATAGGGGATCATGTTTGAAGAGAGCAAGAGAAATCCTTAGTGCTATTTTTGCTATGTACAGTCATAAAATAAGGGTAGTCTTGATGATAAATTTAAATATGTGATAAATCCAAGTAGGAGGGTGCCCAAAGTGAGTTTATTTGGTGGTTTGGGAATGATTTCAAACTTTTCTATTGATTGGTTTAATTTTGGAACAAGATTTTGAAGTACTTCCTTTGGAAAAGTGGGCTAATTATGCCCTTGAAACTGGTAACAGTCCATTTTTGACTTTGGTGTCTCAAAGAAACCTTGAGTGTCCTTTAAATATGTTGTGTAACTCTTTGAAGGGTAACAATAATTCAAGGATTTTGTTTTGAAGGTTAAAAACTAATAATTGCAACAAAGGTTGAATATAGCCAAAGGAGAATATAGCGAATGGTGAGAGAAGTGAACTTTAACTTGTGGCACAGTTCCTCCAAATGTAGGGAGGAAATTTATGCAAATAAATAGGTTATTGTTACTCTGAGATTGGGAAATTGCTTCTGCAATAGCATTGTAAATTAATGCAAGTAAACAAAAGCATTTTTGGATACAAAATACATTATGCACAATGATAAGCCAAATTACTCTGTTTCCAATGGCCTTCACTGAAGATGTATACAACATGGATAGAAAAATATTAAAAAAATGTGTATTTGCATTTCAATCGGTCATGAAGCTTCGACAATCAGCATCATATTCTAGAGATGACATGATTTTGGAATTTCCAATGGTATAACAATTTTTAGTTTAGTTTTTGGCATTCATGATGTAGTCAACATCAACTTCAGCCAACTCGACGAGTTTCAACTGACTCAGAGAGTCTATTCTGAAAAGAGAATCATAGTTTGTAACATGCTCAATCCCACTTGTTTTTTAATTGAATTTTAAAAGTGGAATGAAAATGTAATAAAGTTACAAGTCATGTGAGTTTATGTAAAAAAGTCACAATTCATGTGACTTTATTAAAGAGTGGTGTAATCTTCTCTGAAATAATAACATACAATTTGATTTTGGCCATCCAACAGTGGACTGCTCTTGCTGAATGCCATAAAGATTGGTCAAATGTTTTTTTATAGTTTTTATACTTTATGATGGAAGCCACAAATTGGATTGTTCTTCTCGGCCAGATAATTTAAATTGAAAAATTAGCAATTATGAATTCTCATTGAAAGAATATTCAACAAAGGAAGGTTTGTTCTATAAACTATAAGCTCTTGTGAGAGATACCATAGATCAATCAATAAAATCACACTAAAGAAACATAAAACTGAAACTAGATGTTGAGTTTTCAAATGAAGGCACTATAGTCTATGATTCCATGATATTAATCAGAAGAAAAATAGAAATTATATTTGAATAAAAAAAAATCCATTACAAAGAAAAAAAATACATTAAGGTATGTCACTTCATCATTAATATCTCCAGGTCTTGAAACACCAAGGCCCCTAACATAAGCATGTGAGGTTATCTTAGTTGGACAATAACTACAGTGTTTAACGAATAGTATACCATTAAGAAGGAAAATATGAGACTTACTTACATCATATTCTATTTTTCAGTTTTTTCTCAATAAGTCCAATTCCCTCAAGAACTTTTGCAATGTCATATATTCTTCTTTTTTGCACCCAAAAAAATAAATAATGAACACAACATTCAGCATCGCAGTTTGATATAAAAAATTGGGTGTCTAAAGCACTAGATAATCTAAGATTAAAAACTATAATAAACAATAGATCTCGCAAACATAGATATATTGTATTTGTTATCACAATCCTTACATCAAAAGTATTTGCAACTTTGTTGAGATCGAGCACATTATCATCTACCTTCTTGATCAAACTAATGAATTTCTTTGTTAATAATCCTGGTTGTATGAAATAATCATTGTTATCTCAAAATCAAATAACTAAATGAGTAAAGCCCCAAATAGATCTTTAACTTTGATAAGCAACCAACAATTTCAAAATGCTTATCTCAGAGAATACTTTACCAAGAGAACTGTCATGGTGACACGTACTGACCGAAGTATGCACATTGATAGAAGGAGAACCTAAGGAAATAAAAAAAATCAATAGCATCAGGAATACCAATAGTTAAACATCATTTAGGATCTAGCCAAAAGGGAATTGGTGTAATTGTCAAATTCATGTTTCAAGCATCTGGTAGGTGCTGAGTTCAAATCTTCTTCAATACAAATAAAATAAAATAATAAAAAAATCATTTAGGATCTAAAGGAAGCAGGAGAACATGGAAGACTGTAGGCCATATGATTCTCAATAATTAGAACCCCCAATATCAAGTGAACCATTGCAAGAAGTGCGATTTAAAATTTAGATTATTACCAATGTTTGACCTAGGTCTTTGAGGACCAATCTTCATACTCTTAGTGAGCTTTGATCGACTATATCGTCTGCCGCCTGTCCCTGAAACAAGTTTGAGCTTCTCTTTGTTTCAAGAATAGTTTAATATTCTCTACTTAATAGGGCCAATCACGTGAAGGTGGAAGCTCATTTGGACCCTCCCCCCTAACATAACTCTAAATTCCCCGTTAACATCTAACATTCATTCATTCTTTCATCCATTCATAAAATATAACATTCGTTCATTCATCCATTAATAAAATATAACATTAATCCATTATTAAAATATAAAATTTAGCCATTATCAAATAAGGTAGATTACATTTATTTATTTATTTTTTTGAGAAAAGACTAAGTGGAACATCGAATTCTTCATCATTTCCCCTCTTCTGCTACTGATCTTAGTGTATGCCTCGTCCAGTACTCATGATGAGGACACTGATGCGAAGGGGGATCCTCTACAATAAAAAAAAGGGGTTTAATTTAAAATATATTTTTAATTATTGTTACAAGTATTTCATTAATTTAAATGAACATAACAATGATTTTCTTTACCTGACGGGGCAACATCATCTACCATATCATGTTGTCTAGCCTCAACCTCAACACTGTGAACACCCTCTAAATCCTCTAGACTTGAAATACAAAGTTTAATTACATTAATCAATACACCAATTTCAATTAAATTTGCTTACATGAATAAAAGTGGTCCTCTTTACCTAATGGGGGCACATCACGTTCCTGATACTACCTACCCATATCATGCTCTACTTGGTCACCACAGTCTACATGCTCTAAAATATATAAAAAAGGTTACAACAATTTCAATTTAAGATCTTTAATTGTATTAATAATTACATAAAAAAATAGAATAGAAAATGAATACCTTCACCACTTGGATGCACAACAAGACCGTCATCATTTGCAAGTTTTGTTCCAGGATTAGCAAGCTACATTTCAATGCCATGCACATTGTTATCATTGCTTGCTTATTTAAAACAAAAAAAATTCATTTTATGTTGGAAATTAACATTAAATTAATAGATTATTGCTCAAGTATTCAATTTGAGATAATTTTCATTTGGCCTATCTACTTGTGTGACTGATGCACTAGAATATTGTGTTTGGCTACTTGGCTCTCGTAGGCATTCAACCACGGCTACGTACCCATGCTGGAAGGAAATTATTTTTTTATATTTCATGGGCGCCACATTGAATTCAGAGCCCTAAATTTTTTCTTAATATCGTGAATTTTTCTTGTATTGTTAGATTAAACAAAATTGTTTGTAATTTATCAATATTTTGATTTGATATTTGATTTACTGTTACTTACAAGTCATTCAAAAAGTTTCATATAACCACTAGAGCCGAGTTTGTGTTGGTCATTGTTTTCTAGTCTAGCCTTAGTTTCCTTTGATGTGTCCATCAGTCTATGAAAAGTTTGAAATATCGTAGATTATATAAATATAAAGATTAGTAATTAGTACATAATTACATTCTTAATAGTATCACATACCTTCTTCTGGCGTTTGGTGGCGTATTTCCTTTTTTCCTATCAATTTTCTCCTTCGCATCCAAAATGAGGTCCCTCCATTCTTGCTTTGGAATTATGGGGGGACACTCGTACTTTTGGTTATTCTCTAAATGTGTTCGATATTGGTCCCTCAGATACTTGAGATATTGGCCAGCTTTCTCAAGGACCTTTTCTTTTTCAAAAAATTTATCTCCAAAGAGTTCAACCAAATGCTCTATGAGCTCATCTTTTAGTTTTTTTCCTTGGTCATTCCACCTTTTAAGCAAAAACAAGCTTGTTATATTCTGAAATGAACTGAAGCTACATTTAATATATTTCAAGAAATCAATGAAAGGAAAACTATTCTAGCAATGATATGAAATGAAAATAGTCGAATAGGATTAGTTCACATATGATGTTCCACCTTTTACATATGGTGGGCCCAAATATCTGCATTGTAAGCTCATTCATATTTGTATAAAAAATATTTTTTTCGTGCAAAAAATATGGAATCATTAGTCCAAAAATGGGCGATCAATAAGTAAATTATAATTAGACTATATATAATAATAATTTTAAAGCACCTGGAACTTGTAGTATTTTTAAAGGAAGCATTTCTTCCTCACTGAACACCAAAGTGACCTTCAATAATCCCATTCTAGTAACACAGGAAGAACCAGGAAATAATGGTATGTTTTCATCAACATTAGGATCTTGATGAGATGCATCTCCTACAACAGAAAATCAATCCACTATGAAATTCCCCCAAGAAAGAACACTTAAAGAGAAATAAACACATAACATAAGAGAGAAGAAGAGGGATCTACCAACTCTGGCCTATGCAGGAGTGGATGTCTACATGCTACGCGTTGACGACATTGCAGTTGGAAATACATCGGGGTTTGAACTTGAAGGAGGATGCATTAGCACTAGAGTATCCAGAGGACTTGAAGAATAATACATTGAATACACAAAACATTAAATATTTTCCAAAAAAGAGTGGTGAATACAAAAACTTTAGTTTAGAATGTTTTTGCTAATGCTAACCTAAAGGAATTTTTTTACCAAAAGCTTGATTTTTTTAAACACATTAATAATTTCATACATTTATAAAATGGTAAAAAAGAACATTAATAATTGCATCCTTTCCAACTAAAATTATTTTACCTGAACTACCTGTAATGACCTGATCAAGGTCAACACGTTGATGAGGACACAAATAATTCTGTAATAACATGTACATATTTTAGTTCATGACATATAAGAGTATAAAATATAAACCATTATTGAACTTTTGTTATAATTAAAGATTTCATTAATGCTTACTTGCAAGTTTTTTTCTATCTCCATCAATTCTTTCACCCTCGTATTTATCTCAGGAATCTGAGGCCTTACAAATGGAAAAGAAACAACTTCTTTATTAATTCTTGTAATGGCATTTTCTATCACCCTGACAGGATTCGAGGATGATGCGATCTCTTCTTAAAATAATGCTATCTATTCCACCTACATACATGTATCCTAAGGTATCGTAGGTGCTTTAACCTTTCTCTGAACATCCGTTTGTGAATAAATTTAGTAACATTATCAAAATTAGTGCAAAACCCTCAAGAAAAGAACATAAAATATTACATTTTTCTTTTATCTAATTTGTACAATTACAATGACTTTTACCTGTGTGGAAGAAGGGTTGGGATCTACATCCCTACCTATGGTATGTGATGGATCACTGTCCCCCTCTGAGAAAGATTAAATATAAAAATGTTAACAAAATGAAACCAATATAGTTATTAAAAAAAATTAATAATAAAATGATATATTGGACTCTTTAATTAGATGCCGGTTTAAATGGTATATAGTATGTACCACCCCCATGATAGTAAGTTATTTTGTATCTATGAAGGAGTATCTTGGGTTCATGGTAATACTGTGTCAACAAAAAATATGTTTTATTTTGAGCTCGATCGCTTGTTGGAGACTTTTGGTAAACTGCTCAGTAACTACTCTGGAGTTCTCAGTTGAAGGCTCAATCCACCGTCGGACTCAATTACTATTATTTTCTTGGTTTCACCAAATAGTCTCAGTAGCTCGGTGATTTCTTGTTTCCTATCTCACCAAGTGTGTTTTCTTTTGTTGGATCTTCAAGCCGACATGTGCATTTAATTTTTGGTCGCAGTATTAATTTGGGATCTCTCATTGGGGAACATGTGGACCTAAATCAAGGTCATTTCTCTCTCCTATGATGGATCTTTAGGATCTTTTGGGTTGACCTTTTTGGTAGCCTCTTGTATAAAGTTAATGTTCTATTCATAGGTTTGGGGAAGGTTTTTTTAGTAGAAGTTTGGCAGTAGAATAAATAGAGAGATTGTGGATCCCGCATGTATGAGGACTGTTCTGTAATAGATTTTGATTGTATTAGCTGTAACCGGGAAGGCCTTACAACCTGAAATGTATGAATTTTGATGGAATAATTTAAGTTTATGTATTCCTTCTCTCCTCTATTTTTTATCTTTCAAGTTGTGATTCTATAAGAAAGTTTGGTGTTTGGGAGTTTCTTTGGCCCCAATTAATATCCCTCCTTGCGTCAAGTGGTATCAGAGTGAGGTTAGATCTAAGGTTCCTTCTTGGAAGTCCTAGTTGGTTATTTGTTGTGGGGTAGAAGATTGAGATTTGACCTATAATTACATAGGGTTTCAAGCTGGTTTGAGGGAAGAAAAATGTAGATCTAGGCTTAGCTGATATTCTAAGACAAATTATTGCTTGATTAGAAGCTATTGAGACAGCCCAGTGTCGAGGAAGACATCTTGAGAATGTTATAGATGATGAAACCAAGGAAGTGCCTTTTTCCCCAACTACCCTCCCTCCTTGCATCAAGTGGTATCATTGCAAGGTTAGATCTTAGGTTCCTTCTTGTAAATCCTAGTTGGTTATTTGTTGTGGGGTAGAAGATTGCGATTTGACTTGCAATTATAGAGGGTTTCAAGATGGTTTGAGGGAAGATAAATGCAGATCAAAGCTTAGCTAATATACCAAGATAAATTGCTTCTAGATTAGAAGTTGTTGAGATAGCCCAGTGAATAGGAAGACATCTTGAGGTTGTAAGTGATGATGAAACTAAGGAAGTGTAGGAGAAAGCTGCACCTGCACCTATAATGGATCATGGAGAAGAAAGATTCCTGCAAGCATTGACAAGTTTGAAGTCCACACCACAATTTAATCCTCCTGAGTATAGTGGAAATATATATTAAAATTAATTGATAGATTGGATAACCGAGATGGATAAATACTTTGAGTATGAGAATATATCAGAGGAGAAAAAGGTGAAGATTGCAAGCACAAAATTGAAAGGTCATGCATCCTTGTGTTGGGAACATCTGCAATTGGACCGAAAGAAGAAAGGTAAAGACTAGATCAAGGTATGAGGTAAGATGATAAATAAGTTTAAGGAAAAGTTTCTACCTTGTGATTATTAGATTAACCTAGTTAGGAGAATGCAAATTTTGAAGCAGAAAGATATCTCTAAGAAGGATTACACCAAGGAATTTTTACAGGTTAGATATCAGATATGGACATGCTAAAGATGAGGTGGAAATAATTGTAAGATAATAGATTAAGGAGTTATATTCAAGAAGAGATCATTTTGGTAAAGATGGAGATTATTGAGGCGTTACTCAACTGATAGTGATGATGATGAAGACCGAGATAATAGGTATACAAGATTGTAGATGGATTAGATCATTTGTTATTTTTTCATTGATGTCAAGCAATTGATTTTAGGTTCATATTAAGTTGTCATATCATTCAGAGTATGATTTAATTGGGAATTTAATATAGATCAGACAATGATAAGGTTATATTGGTACAATTCTTTTCTAATTTAAATTTAATGTTATCAACTCAGTAAAGCAGATTGGTCAAGTCGATAAAGGAAATAGTTAAGTTATCGAGCAAGATGAAGTCTGTCAGTAAAGGGAATTGTTTATTGGTAAGAGACATCGAGAGAAAGCCAAGACACTGAGTACATGAAGTTAGTTACCTAGCATGGAACGAGGATCAAAATGACATTTAATGAAGAGTCACAATGATCTAGAAGATTCCAAGGATAAAGAAAATTTAGTTATAGAGATCTACGACCAGAAAAATTCAAGGTGATGATCCATGGTAAAGATTAAGCAGAAAAAGTGACGGTAATCACTCCAAGAAAAGTTCAAGTTCCAAGGTGATTCTAATGTAGTTCACCAAGTATCAAATTCATTAAATTAGTTCATAAAGTTGATCTGACAGTTGAGAGTAAACAAAGGAAAACCTAATCAAGGAGATTAAGAGGCAAAACTGAGACTATATAAAGGATGAATTTGAATGATAGAGAGGCTGGCGAGTTGAAGTGTGGATGCACTACCAAGTAAAATAACTAGGCCACTCTTAATAGGGTGAAGATCCTAATAGATCTGAGGAAAATCCTCTAACAGGGTCACATTTGACAATGTGCATTGTAATATATAATAGGATTGGCTCTTAACCTAGCGTACATCAAATGAGTATTTTTATTTGTGGGTAACAATTCCTACAAAGGTTTTCCCCAAATTGGGTTTCCTCATTAAATATTGATGTCATATGTGTTGAATGTTTATTGTGCATGACATCTACTGAATAATTAAGTTGTTGACTGATATATTGAAGTTATTGTTGATTCAGTTAATATTGAAGTTTTTTTTTATTGAGCTGAATGTATGTTTAAGTTTTAAGGTTTAAAGAATCACTATTTACTATTCACCTTCCTCTTAGTAAACCAACAATTTCTACCAGAGTTAAGTTCTCTAAAGAGATAAGTATAAAATACTTGAGTAAAAGATAAGAAGATGTATAAGAGGGAGGCACCAAAGTTGAATAGGGATAGCTTCTCTACATGGAAAAGCAAAATGAGGCTGCACTTATCTGGAATTGGAGAGTATGAAATATGCTATCTTGAAAATGAGTATTCACTACCACCATTTAGGCCTATCACACTTGAACAAATAAGAGAAAGGCAAGATCACACACAAGTTATGATTGAGATATCCTCTTCTCTCATCGACTTGGAGTTCAATGACCTTAAAGGATGTGATACAAAAAATAGATGTGGGATAATATTGAATTGGTATATGGTGGAGATCAACATGTTTAGAAGGCAAAAGATGAAATTTTGGGAGGCAAATTTGATTCTATGAGAATGAAAGAAGGTGAAACTGTTGCACAGTACAGTACAAGATTGAAGGAAATTGTGAATGCTATCATAGGTGTTAGAGGAAATATTGAAGAAGAAGAGGTAAAATGAAAACTATTAAGGAAATTTTTACCCAAATATGCCATCCAAGTATCAACAATACAAGAACTGAGATCTATTCCACAGATGCATGTTTCACTAGATGCTACAATTGATAAGTTGATTGCATTTGAGCTAAATAAATTTGACAATAGGTTACCCACCACTACTAGGATTTATTCTTCATTAAAGTTATCTTTGAAAATTGGAATCTATAAAGAGTATAGATTAGGTGATGGTTATGCAAGTAGTGCAAGTGAAAGGTTTTATAGTTGCAAAAGTGAGATAGAAGACTTGTTTGCCGAAGATGAAAGAAACCAAGAAGAGTTTGAAGCTCTATTAGCTAGAAGAATACAGAGAGGAAAAGGAAAATACCATGGTAAGCTACCTTTGAAATATTTTAACTATAACAAGATTGGTCATGTTGTAGCTAGATGTCTTGAAAATGACAATGATGAGAAGAAAGAAAATCGAGATAATAACAAAAGAGAGAAAAAATTCAGGAGATTTCAAGAACAAAGGTAAGAAGTCACACCACATTGCTAATGAATGACTAACTGATGATGATACAAATGATGATGATGGTGAAGAGGTTGTGTATGTTGCTATCAAGGATAAATATGATGGAGAAAGGTATGAGGAAGAAAAAATCCCTAATCTCACATGTAAGAAAAAATGATACCTGGATTATAGATAGTGGTTGTTCACATCATATGACTGGTGACACACATAAATTCATTACTATGGAAGAACATGATGGAGGATATGTTAGATTTGGTAATGATGCTCCATGTCCTTTGAAAGGTAAATGTTCTATAATTCTACTGGATAATACAAAATATGATGATGTCTATTGGGTTGAAGGACTAAAGTATAATCTCTTGAGTGTGGCACAACTGAACAATATAGGACACCGACTAGAATTTTAGAATGGAAAGGTAAAAGTATTTGATTAGAATGGAGGTCTGATTGCCACTAGAGAATAGCCTAAAGGTAACTTATTCTACCTTGATACCTCTACAAAGAGTTGTCTATTTGCTAAAATCGAGGATGTATGGTTATGGCACAAGAGATTCTATCATGTGAATTTTGACAACTTAATTGAGGTGAGAAAAATGAATAGAGTTAGAGGTCTACTAAGATTGGACAAACTTGAAAATGTCATGTGCAAAGGATGTCAAGTTGGTAAGATGACAAAGTCCAACTTTACAAGAAAGTCTTAGACTACTCAAGGAATTTTGGAATTAGTGCACACTGACCTATGTGGACCTATGAGAACACAAAGTTATTATGGTGATAGATATTTCATTTTATTTGTTGATGATTATTCAAGAATGATGTCTATCATGTTTTTGAAAGAAAAATTTGATGCTTTTCAAATGTTTAAGTGGTATAAAGAAAGAGTTGAAAAGGAGACTGAAAGACAATTGAAGTGTCTAAGATCTGATAGAGGAGGTGAGTTTACATATGATGAGTTTACACTTTTGTGCAATGAACATGGAATAAAGAGACACATTCCTACACCAAGGACACCATAGAAAAATGGTATAGAAGAAAGAAGAAATATATCCATTGTTGATTGTGCAAGAACATTCATGATTGAGAAGGGAATTTCTCAAACATTTTGGAGAGAGGAAGTCGACACTGCAACTTATACACTAAACTAAGTACAACTGAAGAAAGAAACAAACAAGACTCCATATGAGATTTGGTATGATCATAAACCGAATGTATGTTATTTCAAAGTGTTTTGAAGTATACATTATATTCTAAAAGATGCTAGAGATGGAAATCTTGATTCCAAAGGAGATGAAGGAATATTCTTAGGATATTCTACAAAGAGCAAAGCTTACAAGTGTTTGAACAAGTATACTAACAAAATTTAGAAAGTGCAAATATAAGGGTTGATGAATTTGTAGAGAAAAATGATGAAAACAACAAGAAGGAACCCGAGGATTACCAAAGATTTGTATATGTTCAACCTGATATTCCTAATACCTTACCTAAAACAAAAACCAAGGAGGAAGTTAAACATAGAGAACCACCATTAAATGATGAAAATGAATAACTTCCACCACCTACCAAGCTTTTTCTAGCCAAGTATGTGAGAAGACACCACTCACTGAGCAAGATTATTGGAGACAAGAATGTTGGAGTTATGACAAGAACTAAGGTTAGAGATAATACATGCTTAATATATGAATTTGAGCCAAGATGAGTAAAAGATGCATTAAAGAATGAAGATTGGATTAAAGCTATGAAAGAAGAAATAGATTAGATTGAAAAGAACAACACATGGACTTTGGTATTAATACCTAAGGATAAAAATGTTATTTGTACAAAGTGGATTTTTAGAAACAAACTGAATGAACATGGAGATGTAATCAGAAACAAAGAAAGACTAGTTTGCAAAGGGTATGCACAAGAAGAAGGTATTGATTATGGTAAGACTTTTGCACCTGTTGCTAGATTAGAAGGAGCTAGAATTCTACTAGCATATGCAGCCTTCAAAGGATTTAAAGTTTATCAAATGGATGTCAAGTATGCATTTCTTAATGGTATTCTTGAAGAAGAAGTCTATATTTAACAACCTGAAGGATTTGTTGAGAATACTAACAAGGACATGGTATGTAAACTGTACAAGGAACTTTATGGTTTGAAACAAACACCCTGAACATGATATGAAAGGTTACATTCATATTTAATTAAGATTGGATTTCAAAGAACAAGTGACAATAGGAATGTGTATCTGAAATGTGATAGTAATAAAAAGATTTTTATTTCTGAAATATTTGTTGATGATATTATTTTTAGAGGAAATAACACATTATGCAATTCTTTTGATGAGGAGATGAGAAAGGAGTTTGAGATTTCCATGATAGGGGAGATAAAATTCTTTCTTGGGCTATAGATTCAACAAGTCAAGGATTGGATCTACATCACACAATCAAAGTACATCAAGGAGATCCTAAAGACATTTGGTATGGAATATTCAATACTGGTTGGAACACCGATGGTTATTGGTTGTAAATTATCAAAATAAGATGAGTCAAAGGAAATGAATGAGACAATCTACCGATAAATGATTGGTAAGTTATAGTACATTGTATATAGTAGACCTGATATTTTTCATGCAGTAGGTATTGTTGCAAGACTTTCAACCAATCCAAAGGAATCACCCATGTCTGCAATCAAAAGAATATGTAGATATTTGAAAGGTACTGAAGACTTCGGTCTACTATACAATAAAGGAGGAGATTTTGACTTAAAGGTTTACACTAATGCTGATTGGGTTGGAAATATTGATGATAGAAAAAGTACAAGTGGAGGAGATTTGTTTTTAGGAGAAAGATTAGTGACATGGCTGAGTAAGAAATAGTGTTGTATATCACAATCTACTACCGAGGAAAAATATGTTGCTACAACCATGAATTGTGTAAACATAGTATGGATCTCAAAAAGCTACTTGAAGGTATTCAAGAAGAGATTATCAATCCAGTTACTATTTTATGTGATAATACTAGTGCTATCAAAATATCAAAGAATCCGGTGATGCATTCTAAGACCAAGCACATTTCTATCAAGTATCATTACTTGAGAGAAAAAGTTCAAGACAAGCATGTGATATTGGAGTATGTGAATTCAAAGGAGATGTTAGCACATACATTCACAAAGCCACTACCAAAGGATTCTTTTGAATATCTTAGAGGTAAATTAGGGGTCGTACCCCTCTCCAAAGTTCACTAGAGAAAGATGCATGTTGCATCAATTCTAGAATTCATTAGAATATCTATTTTGTGAGTTGATGCTAGTGTTAACACTTTAGGTGATGCCTGAAGCTATGAAAAATAATTATGTATGCAATGAGATATCACTACATACTAGGTATAATCCACTGCTTGACCAAGTTCTCAGGAGTATGTATCTTTGGCATTTGTTGTCAAAGAGGGAGAATGGGTGATTGATAATTAAATGGAGAATAAGTTTTAGAGGGAGAATAAGTGATTGATGAGAGAGAATGATAAATGGAGAATGGTCATGTACACAAAGAAGGATAAAAAGAATAATCAGCTAAGAGGGAGAAAAGATAGAAAAAATATATTAGAGTATGCCATCATTAATTGACAGTGTTTCCATCAATGCCAAAGAGGGAAATTTTTACTCAACTAATGGTGATGATGATGAAGACCAAGATAAGAGGTATACAAGATTGTAGATGGATTAGATGAGTTGTTATTTTGTCATTGATGTCAAGCAATTAATTTCTGGTTCATATTAAGTTTCCATATCATTCAGAGTATGATTTAATTAGGTTGTTAATATAGATCAAACAATGATAAGGTAATATTGGTATAGTCTTTTTCTACTTTATAGTTGATGTTATCAAGTCAGTAAAGTAGATTGGTCAAGTCGGTAAAAGAAATAGTTAAGTTAATGAGGAGGATGAAGTCTGTTGGTAAAGGGAAGTTTTTGTCAGTAAGAGACACTGAGAGAAAGACAATACACCGAGTACATGAATTTAGTTACTAAGCATGGAACAATGATCATAAAAAAATTGAATGAAGAGCCACAGTTATCTAGAAGATTCCATGGATAAAGAAAATTTAGTTACAAGATCTATGATCAGGAAAATTCAAGGTGATGATTTATGGTAAAGATTAAGAAGCAAAAGTGATGGTAATCAATCCAAGAAAAGTTCAAGTTCTGAGGTGATGCTAACGTGGTTCATAGAGTACCAAATTCATTGAATCAGTTCATAAAGTAGATTTGACAACTAAGAGTAAACAGAGAAAAATCTAATCAAGGAGATTAAGAGGGGTAAAATTGAGTCTATATAAAGGATAAATTTGAATGATAGAGAGACTGGCGAGTTGAAGTTTGGATGTGCTATCGAGTAAAATAGTGAAGAAGAAAAGGTGATATCTGAGTCTAGAGAAGAGACTGAAAAAGTGTTGAGGCCAGTAGTAAAAAATAAGGGATCTGATCAAGAAAGACATAGTTGCAGTATTACAAATCAAATTCTATACTCTTTCTTATTAGCATTTGTAGCAAGAAAATATGTTAACCGAGTGGACTTAAAAATCTTATTGTAAATCCTTGTGAAATGTGACATTCTAGAAGATTTTTCAAATCCCTTTAACCAAGACACTCCTAACAGGGTGAAGATCCTAACAGATCTGAGGCAAATCCCCTAAAAGGGTCACATTTCACAATGTGTATTGTAATATTTAACAAGATTGGCTCTTAACTAAGCATACTTCAGAAGAGTATTTTTATTTGTGGGTAACAATTACCACAAAGGTTTTTCCCAAATTGGGTTTCCTCATTAAATAATGGTGTCATATGTGTTGAATTTTTATTGTGCATGACATCTGATGATTACTTAAGTTTTTGATTGATATATTGAAGTTATTGTTGATTTGGTTAATATTGAAGTTTTTTTTACCGAGCTGATTCAGTGTTTAAGTTTTAAGGTTTAAAGAATTAGTTTTTCACTAATTCACCCTCCTCTCAGTAAACCAACATTGAGGAGGCTTATCAATTTTCCCTAAAAGATGAGGAGAATTTGAATAAAATACATGAGAAAAGACAAATAGGTATAGATGGTAGATTACCTAGAGGAAGAGGTAGATCTTATGGTGAAAATAGTAGATCTGGTCAGGAGAAGACATATCAAGTCAAAGGCAAGACCGAGTGGAAATGTGGAAGTTCATTTAGAGAAAGAGGTAATTAATCCTGAGGTGGATATGGAAGAAGAGGATTCCAAGGAACTTGTTACAATTATGGAGAAGAGGGAAATAGATCATTTGAGTGTACCCATGTAAGCAAGAAGGTCGGTAGTAGAAGAAATTATTTGGTGCAAGAAGATACACTGAATGAACCTGAGAAGGAAGGAAACCTGATGGCTAGAAGAATATTGTGGAGTGAAATAATAAGCAAGATCTGGTAAGAAAGAGTTTTTTCAAGACCAGATGCAGAGTTTCAGAGAAAGTTTAGAAAGTGATTATTGCTAGTGGAAGTTCAAAAAATCTGGCATCCGAGGAAATGGTTACAAAATTACAGTATAAAATATTGAAGCACCTGGAGCCCTATCAAATTTCCTGGATGAAGGATGAGCATACACTTATGGTAAGTGAACAATGTTTTGTGAATCTAAAAATTGGAAAGTATTATGATAAGGTGGTGTGTGATATTATGCCTATGGATTGTTGTCACATTTTTTTTGGGTAAACCTTGGCAATATGGTAGACATGATATACATGATGGAAGATTGAACACATATACTTTTTGGGTTGATGGAAAGAGGAAAATCCTGCTACCTTAGGTTGAAGAATCTATTGGTGAGATATGTACATTTGTGAAATTTTTTTTGATGGAAGACAACTAGTTTGTTAAGGATCTAAAGAGAAATGATGTCTGTTATGCTTTGATTCCTAACAAACTGAGAGAGAAAACAAAAGATAAAGTTCTTGAAGAGGCTGAGAAGTTTCTCACCAAGTACAAGGAGATCATTTTATATAATGCACCTGATGGTTTCAACCAATGAGAAATATTGGTCATTGTATGGATATGATTCCTGGAGCTAGTTTTCCGAACAAGGCACCACACCGATTTACACCAACTGAGAATGAGGAACTCAATTGACAAGTTCATGAGTTGTTGCAGAAGGGTTTGATCAGAGAAAAAATGAGTACATGTGTAGTACTAGCTATGTTTGTACCTAAGAAGAATAGAGAATGAAAAATGTGCACTGATTCAAGAGCTATTAACAAGATAATAGTTAAGTATCGGTTTCCTATATCGAGAATGGATGATATAATGGATTGTTTGAGTGGAGAAAAATGTTTTACCAAGATTGATTTGAAGAGTGGATATCATCATATTAGAATCAGAGAATGTGATGAATGGAAGACTTCTTTCAAGACAAAATAAGGTTTATATGAATGGTTGGTTATGCCTTTTGGTTTAGCTAATGCACCGAGTACTTTTATGAGGTTAATGAATGAGGTTCTAAATAAATTCTTGGGTAAATTTGTGATTGTGTACTTGGATGAAATTCTGATATTCAATAAGACCAAAGAAGATCATTTTTTGAACATTAGACATGTATTATAGTGATTGAAAGAGGAAAAACTGCTGATTAATTTGAAAAAGTGTTCCTTCATGAAAGAAGAACTTGTGTATTTAGGATTTTTGGTTTCAGATAATGGTTTGAAGATGGATCCTGAGAAGGTTGAAGCTATACTTGATTGACCTATAGTTGAGAATGTTAGTGAGGTAAGATCATTTCATGGGTTAGCAATTTTTTACCAAAAATTTATCATAAATTTCAGTTCAATTTACAATGCTATGATTGGGTTAGTGAGAGTAGATAAGAGAGAATTCAAGTGGAAACATGTAGCTAATAAGAGTTTTGAGACTTTGAAATAGAAGGTTGTTGAATTACCTATGTTAGCCTTACCTAATTTCAATAAGGTATTCCAAGTTGAATATGATGCAAGTGGCAATGCAATAAGAGTTGTGTTAAGTCAAGAAGGTAAACTTGTTGCTTTCTTTAGTGAGAAGTTGAATGATGATAAAATGAAATATTCTGTGGATGATCAAGAATTCTATGCTATTGTACAAGCCCTTAAGAAATGAAGACATTATTTGATGATGAGTGAATTTGTATTGTATACTGATCACAAGGATTTATAGTATTTGGGTAGTCAGAATAATTTGAATCAGAGACATATGAAATTGGTAGAGTATTTGTAGAATATCACATTTGTGAGAAAGAATAAGAGTGGAGTATCCAACTGAGTTGTTGATGCATTGAGTAGTGCCTGAAATGAGAATTGAGGTTTTTGGTTTTGATGATATGAAAAATTTATATGAAGTTGACCCTAATTTTTATGAGTAGTGGAGAATGTGAAAAGCACCTATTCCAGATCAACCAAGTAGGTTTGAAGACTATTTAATTCAAGAAGATATGTTGTTCAAAGGACTTCAGTTATGTATACCGAGAGTATCAATGAGAACCAATTTGATAATGGAGAAGCATAGTAGTAGTTTGGCTGGACATTTTGGCATTGATAAGACATTGAGTTTACTTAAGGAAAGGTATTTTTGGCCTTAGGTGTATAAGGATGTTCAGATATTTGTGAAGAGTTGTGGAGTTTGTCAAGTTGCAAAAGGAGTAAGTCAGAATACTGGATTATATACACCAATTTCTGTTCCTGAGAAACCTTGGAGTGATATCAACATGGATTTTGTTCCTGGATTACCAAGGAAAGAAAGAGGTAATGATTTCATATTTGTTGTTGTGGATAGATTCTCCAAGATGACACATTTCATACCATGTAGGAAAACATCAGATGCAGTGCATATATCATATCTTTTCTTCAAGGAGATTGTCAGATTGCATGGATTACCAAGGAGTATCATCTCTGACCAAGATAGTAAGTTTGTTGGCTATTTTTGGAAAACTCTTCGGAAGAAGTTGGACACTGAGTTGAAGTATAGTTCTACATTTCATCCATAGACTAATGGACAAACAAAGGTTGTAAATAGAATTTTGGGTAATCTGTTGAGATGCTTAGTTGGAGACAAATAGATTAATTGGGATTTGATGTTAGCACAAGCAAAGTTTGCATATAATAATTCAGTGAATAGGAGTATTGGAAAGACATCTCTTCAGATTGTTATTGACATACAACCAAGAGGTATATTAGACCTGAGAGATATTAATGGAGAAGAGAAGAGGAGTGTTGAAGGAGAAGAATTTACTGAGTTTATGAAGTCATTGCATGAGGAAGTGAAACATAAGTTGGAGCAAAGTAATAAGAAATATAAGGATATTGTAGATAGATAAAGAAGACAAAAGATTTTTGAGGTTGGTGATGAAGTGCTAGTTCATTTGAAGAAAGGCAGATTTCTTATCAGAACCTGTGTTAAATTGAACATGATTAAATTTGGTCCTTGTAAGATATTGAGAAATTTTTACAGTGGAAATTCTTATGAAGTAGAGTTACCTAATGACATGAACATATCAAATATATTAAATATTTTAGATTTGTATGAGTATCATGAATCTAATGAAGAAGTGACAGTTCCAAGTGATTTTCCTAAGAAATAGATAGAAGAAGTTGAACAAATTTTGGAACAAAGAATTGGTAGAAGCACAAGAGGAAAGGATTACATGGAATATTTGGTAAAGTGGAAGAACAGACTGATTGAAGACTCTACATGGATTTCTTAATCTAAGTTGGATTCATCTTAGGTTTTACCTCACTCATGATTCAGAGAATCATTCTTTTCAACCCCAAGTGTTTGATGCAGGAGCATCTTGGGTTCATGGAAATCCTGTGTCAACCAAAAATATGTTTTCTTTTGAGCTCAGTAGCTTGTTGGAGACTTTTGGTAAATTGTTCACTAAGTTCACCATCAAACTCAATTACTATTCTTGGCCTAGTTTCACCAAATAATCTTGGTGGCTCGGTGGTTTCTTGTTTCCTGTCTCACCGAGTGTGTTTTCTTTTGTTGGATCTTTGGGCTGACATGTGCATTTACTTTTTGATCGCAGTTAATTTGGGATCTCTCATTGGGGAACGTGTGGACCTAAATATTGGTAATTTTTCTCTCCTATGCTAGATCTTTAGGATATTTTGGTCTGACCTTTTTGGTAGCCTCTTGTATAAATGTAATTTTTTGTTCATAGGTTCGGGGGAGTTTTTTTTAGTAGAAGTTTGGCAGTAGAATAAATAGAGAGATTGTGGATCCCACATGTATGAAGACTATTCTGTAATAGATTTATATTATATTGGCCATAACCAGGAAGGCCTTACAACCTGACATGTATGAAGTTTGATGAAATAATTTAATTTTATGTATTCCTTCTCTCCTTCTCTGTGTTTGAGCTTTTGAGTTGTGATTATGCAAGTAGGTTTGGTGTTTTGGAGTGCCTTTGGCCCCAACTACTATCCCTCCTTGCGTCAAAATGGTATATAGTACATACCACCCCATGATAGTAACTTTGTTTGTATCTATGCAATTAAAATTTTAATCTATTAGTGTATCTTCCCTTGCACTTATTGATTTTATTGCACATACAAATACATGATTTTCCTTGTGTGCCTCAAATATGAAATTGCATCGCTAATTAGTTGGCCTAGGTCACGTACTATTTATGAAAACTTCAATATTCCCTATTTCTTGTGGCCTTCTATCAATGTACATAGAAACTCTTTTACTTTGAAATTTATCTTTTTGTTGTACATAATTTGGTGATAGTGCATTCCTACGCATACTTTTTGTATATTGAACAATCTACATCCAATTTTTATAATTGTAACAAGGTCCGACATACTTTATCAGTTCATCAACTTTGTTGTAACTAACCTCTATGTTGTCCATGAAAAATAGGCCCAAAACATGTAATGAAGTTGGTGTTATGCGATATATCCTCTCGTTAACACAAAATTCAATGTTTATTGGAGGCAGTTCCTTGAGTACCCATTGTTTATGTAGATGTGTGTACCACAAGGGTACCTCAATATTGCCTTTGGTCTCATCATCATAAGAACTTGACCCTCCTTGAGAAAGGAAAAATTTCATGTGCTTATTTAATTTTCTTCTAATCTTTTGACCTCTAGTTGATCTCCCTATTTTAGACCTATAAGAAGAGATACTTTAGTCTTCTATTCTTGCATTTACCTCACTTGAGGAAGACACATCTGACAAATACCTATTGGTGGCACCTACATTCCATCAAATGAGTGATATAGTTGGTAATGAGAAAAAATAAAATTTGAATAAGCCCAGCTAGGACCTCAAGTGTTGATAATTAGTAGTGTTGATGTGTTGTGTTTGTGGATTTTTTGTCACCTTGTCTAGGGTATTGGAGGTGTCTAGGGACATGACTATTGGAAAGATTGTTTGGAAAGCTACAATGGAAACAATTGTTGTTTTTTCATTGATGTCAAACCTTAACTGGTGAGACTATTGCTATATGTTTGAGTACCATATCTATTGATTGAGATAACAAGAAGACCGATGGAAATAGTTGGGTTATGGGTAAACACAATGGTACTTGATCATTTGGAACATTGACAAAGTGATATGTTGTTTATCTTTCATTGAAATTTTTACTGTTTGGTTTGTACCGAGCATCAGTATGCCGAGCAGAATTTTTTTTAGTGATGACCAAGCACCAGTGAAATTGTCGAGCAAGTTCAGTGTTGGCCGAGTGAGAACACAATGGTGGCTGAGTGGCAATATTTTGATTAATGATGAGATTTAAGATCTCTAGTTGACATAGTTGATTTTATTGGGATATATAAAGTTAATTAAAGATTGATCCATGTTATTTAATACATGGGTGACAACAATTAATGCATGGATTTAAGATTTAATTAAAGAATACTTTGGAGAAGTAAATTGTAATGTAATGATGAAAAGATCCATTGGATCTGACCTAACCTAAGATCTATGATCTTGATTAAGTGGAAAATATTTATCTAACCTAGATGAAGAGGTATAAGATAACCTCAAGTGGTTATTTATAAAAAGGAGAAAATAGAAGCAGAGTATGCAAGAGGATTTCATGGTTAAATGACTGACTGACATGATCTAGCAAAGAAGGCTAAGCAGAGAAGTAGAGAGAGATTTCTTGACAGATTTCTAAGAATATCTGGAGTTTGAGATGAGAATCGAGTCCACTCAGTGAATTAGCACAAAAGCTGAATTGGAGCTGGATTGCAAAGTAAGTTGTATGAATCAGATCAAACCTGCTGATTACTTTCTAACCATTGCATCAGTTTAAATCCTTTAACAAGGTTGACCTAACAGTCATTGTACAAATCCTTTGAGAAAGGTGACATTCATATTGGAATGTTCTAAGTCCTCAAACAAGGCCACTTATGATAGGGTGTTTAAATCCTTTAACCAGGTCACATTTGATAGTGTGTTTTGTAACCTTTAACAAGGTTGGCTCCTAACAAAGCTCACTTCAAAAGAGTCAAATTTTGGTAGCATGTTACTGGTGGTTTTTCCCATATTGGGTTTCCACATTAAATCATGGTGTCAAAATGTGTGAATGTTTATGTTGTGTTTTACTATTAAGTTTCTGCAAGCTTATTTCATTAGTACAGTAAACTGCACACTTTTATATAATTGTTGTCAAGCATATCTAAATTATTCAAATTGGTATAAAGTTTTAATGGGCACATCTAGACTTGAGTATAACTGATTCACCCCCCCTCTCAGTTATTCTAAATTAATTCTAACAATGACGAGAGTAATAACCCTAAGAGTTAAAAGTTGGTGCAAAGAAACAATCCAATTTGGAGGGATTGAAGAATGGGACATGGATATAGGGTAGTGGGACTAGTGTTAGCTTGTGGGACAATTACATCAAGGTTGGTAGGTTTAGAAGTGGGAAGATTTAGTTACTCATTTTTGCTACTTTGGAGCATTAGGTGCATTGGGTTTTGTGGGTAAACCTTGTAAAGTATCCCTTTCATAATACATTCGCAGGCTTAGTTGACATTTGACAACTTTCCTCTGCATCACCTACCTTATTATTAAACCACTCCAAGAAGGGTGTAAAGAGAAAGAAAACAAATAATATACTATTTTTATAGGCTGTATTTACTTATACCTATCAATCCATGAGACTGTGCATGATTCTTATTAATACAGTTCAAGTTCCTGCATATGTAATTCATTTATCATATGTTAGCTAAAAATTACATGATACGTATGCTAAAAATTACATAATAGACAACATGAATAGTATGCAGTCATCATAATAATTGTAAATTATTTCATTCCTTACCTTTACTCTATTTATACTATGGAAGATCCTCAACAATAGGGTTGACTTTGTAGTCAATCACCTGTTTCCACCAAGGGTGACAGAAGCACACACCATTTATACATGAAATCAACACCAACAATTGAGCATCATAAGCATTAAATTTGTAATTTGATAAACAATAAATACATTAGATATATGAGTAATAATAGAAACACGTGTATCATAAATCATATATGTATCTTCATAAGCTATGCTATCAAATGACATGAAAGTGTGCATTGCTATGCTATTAAATGGAATGAAAGTGTTGACATGTTAGGATGAATGCATTAAGAGGGTGTATTCACTTTGAGCTGAAGATGGAAAACATCTTTTCACAAAATTCATTTGATAATTTTAAATCTTTTCAACACAAAAATCTTGTTCCTTTAGGTGATAAACAATCCACAGTTATTTTTAACTAAAATGTTTGGTCAATCTTAATTGTTTTAGGAAATTGTTTTGGGAGATAAAAGGATTCTTAAAAGTTTTTATTATAATTATTCTAATATCAAATAAATTTTTTTTTGGCTAAAATATAACACTAAGTCAATATTTCATTCAATTAAGGATTTCATTTAATGACATATTAAATTAAGGATATCACATACCTCATACATTTCATTCATGTAATTCATCATCATCATCATCATCATCATCATTTAGGTCTTCTTCTTCATGAATATTTCCATCGAGAACATCATCAACTAACTGTCGATCATGATCATCATCTTCACCATCTTCTACTTCTTTGGTATCTAATTCTTTGGTCACATTACACTTTACCAACATTCCTCTTAGATAATGTCTAACAACAAATGGCCATCCTAGTTTATTTGGAACCTCTAAGTAAAATACCTACTTACATTGGCTTGGAAGAACATAGGTCTCACCTCCAACTGGCTCAAAGGACCTTGTATGAACCATTGTAAATCCATTATCATGTTCAATAATAGTTTTATCAGGATCATTTTGATTCATTCATAGCCTGTACCATTTGACGACGAATAGAACCGATTTGAAGGAATTGAAGTGACACTCAAGTATATCATCCAAAATTCCATAGTACCAATTTTGAGAGTTTGGAGGATGTATGTCATTTCTAGATGAAATATTAGTCACCTCAAAGACTTCAGTTATCCCAGAATCACAAGTTTTTTTCATGTCATCCAAATTTTTGAAGCAAAATTTATGACCATTGTAGCACATAGCTTTGTGGTGTTTGACCTGCAATATGTCAAACATATAAAAATTATTGCATCACGAGTTGATAAATATATGGGTGATTAATAGATTTTTACGTACCTTTGTATTCCTTAAACCATTTGCTAAATCAATTTGAATTGGCAACATTGTAATATCCATTACGATGAGCTTCTTTGACCAATGAAGCCACACCTTCCCATGTTAATGAGCGATGAGAATGTTGACATCATTCAATCCATACCATCATCCAATCAAGATTGTTTGCAATATACAAATATAGTGCATCCCACTCTCGACAACTGTACAACAAATAAATAGACTTACAACCAACTTATATTTAAGATTATGAATTAATTAGCTACAATAACATCTTATAATCACCTCTCACTTTCCTCAAACTACCTTTCTCTATCAAGTACTCCGCTTCAATTTTTTTAATGGGGTTGGGATCCAAAATGTGATCTACATGGATCTTTGTTGCAAACTTAGGAAGATATTCAGTAATGTACACCATATTCTGGTATACCATATATCACTCCACCATAGAACCCTCAAAATGTTCTCTTTGTCGAACCAAAGATTTCAAAAATTTCAAATGCCTTTCAACCATCCATATTGACCTAGTGTGTACAGGTCCACATAATTCAATCTCCTCAACTTGGTGTATGAGGTAGTGTTCTTGTTCATTGAAAAAATTTGAAGGTAGACACTTTTGCATTTCACACATTAGATGAGGTATTTTTATCTTCCAATATTTTATATCTTCTTTATGGATTTCGTTAGATGACAACCACCTATAAGAGATTCAAGATGCAATAATATATAAATGAGACTTTACAAAATAATATAAAATAAATTATATAACAAATAAAACATATCAAAAATATAATTTCTATACAAAAAAACAAACAAATATCACTACTTACCTCATGTATTTTGCATGATCATATATAAATTGCTTGACACTATTGTCGAAGTGGTGTGGGAGAGATAGAGGTAGAACGTACTGCATCAATTATAAAATGATCTTTTCATTGTTTTCTAACATAATACAATAAAAATTAAATGTGATGTACAAATATATAGTAAATATGCAAGAAAATGAATTATCTTAATGAAGGTATGCTAATCATGCATTTTCATCCCTGGCCCAAATTAATTTTTCTTTGATATGAGGTTGTTTATGTTTGTAGCAAATCCTGTGGGAAATCAATTTTTTTGTATGACTTATTTTACAACATTGCTTTGCTGCTCTGATAATAAACAAGGAAGGGCACTTATATCATTTTGGTCTCCATTGTTATTTGATTGAATGACATCTTTCATTGCATAGTTGGATTGCTGAATGTCAGTGCAAATTTTGACAATTTTTTCTTTTTCACTCCTTCCATCCAATATTTTCCATAATGTCTCTATTATATTATTTCTAATATGCATAGCATTAAAAAAATGCATGATTTGCACCTACTCGTAGTAGGGAAACTTACTAAATTTTCTAGGATAAATTTTTAGTGTTGGCAAGTGATGTTTTTGGTATGATATGAGACACTTGAGGGTTGTCATTTATGGAACCACATATGATATAATGATCGCTTGGAGTCAAGTATAGTTTTGGAGATATAGTCTTCAAAATGACTAAGTATAGAAATAGAATTACAAAATATAATAGTATTGTTTTGGACAACAAAGATCATATATGATGTTTGATGACTTGCGCACTTAGAGGAAGACACTATGGGATATGAATGACCTTTAGTTAAGGTCACTTGTGTTTTTGTGTTGATCACAAAGTGTTAGAGTGTTTTGAAAACATGAGAAGACAATATAACAATAAAACATAGTAGTTGAACAGTGACGATGATTGAGGGAGTATAAGGTTGAATCCAAATGTGCTATGTTGAATTTTTATTATGAATTACCTATACTTTGATATTACAAGAGCACCGACATTGTATTTACTTTTTGTATAAGTATTTATTCTATTTTGTATTGTATTTGAGAGCCAACTAGATGATGATGATATATATATATATATATATATATATATATATATATATATATATATGAAGAACATTTTGTAAAGCGAAGATGTGGAAGAGATATTAGAGATGACTGATGGAAGATGCAAGATCATAGGTTGATAGATATTGTTGAGAGCTACAACTGGAACTATCTAAGCATTGGTGATGCTTGTTTTTGTTCATTACTAAGAATATTTTGTAACAGAAGTATTGATTGTAAGAGTTCTAAGCTCAGTGTACCCCTAACAAGGTTTTGTATACCTTTAATAGGGTTGATATTCCTTTAACAAGGAAATGTAATATGTAATACTCATCTCCTAACAGAGCTAGGTATCCTAACATGGACATTATACTTTAGTGCATGCTTGTGGGTACCATCCTCACCGAGGTTTTCCCTTGGCTAGGTTTTCCTTGACAACAAATAATGGTGTAATGAGTTGTGTGTTATTTTCTTATGTTCTTTTCATTTCTACAATCATATAGTTTATTTGGAATTGGTTTAAGTGTAATTTAAAGTGTTGTAATATTGATTCACCCCCCTCTTAGTATTAGTTAATCCTAACGTTTAGTCCCTTTGGATGGTGGTTATTAATGCCTTGATAGCCTTTACAATAATCAATTACATCATCTGTAAAAAAAACATAATATCAAAATATAAATTATAAACACAAACCATTAGATGGAATGACATTACCTCCACAATTTATTCTATTATATTCCAACTTTCATAGGCGAGGTGTTATTCTTAGTGGCTTTGATGTAGTCTTTTCTTTCCCATTGAAAATATGTTTTTGGGTAATTCGATATTTATGATTTTTGTGGAGGAAGTTCCTATACTCATCAAACACCTTTTTCTTAAACTTTTTGAATGACAAGATTTAATCTTTGGACCACAAATATGACATGCAAATTTTTCCTTTGTTTGAAGACCTACAAGATCATGTATAATTGGATTTTATATGTTAATTTTGATAATTATAATTATTTATTGGAAATAATGGAATGGTGTGTACTGAGAGGGGAGGGGTGAATTAGTACCCTTTATAACTTTTAGTCAATTAACCTTAATCCCTTAGTAATCAATTCCTTTCATTACCAACCATATGTGCTATTTTTATCTTATGCATGTTATATCAGTTCATAAACTTAATTTGCATGTAAACATTCATAGAAACATTCATGAAATGTAATGACACATGACACAAGATTTGGTAACACAAAAAAATCCTGTTATAAGGTAAAAACTGTGGTGGGGATGAAACCCACAAAACTTCACTATCTGCAGAATGGAAGGGGCTGGTTAAGGCTTACAAGTTTAATCACTTCTGATGATCTTACCCTATTAGGAGTAACATGTTTAGACTGGTTAAGGTCTACTCTGTTAAGATCTTTAGCAATAGTGTTTAGTGTGCACTTGGTTAAGAGATTTACAAAGGATTGTTAAATCCACCTTCTCAAAGGATTTCTTCTATTTGCTACACTTGTTATAATGTAGTCAAAAATACTTATTGACCTGAGTATATGCAATCTAAAATTTCTGAGTATAGATCCATTAAGTTCACAATATGATATATCACCTATAGTGACTGATTAATACCTCTATTCTGCTTGGTATCCTTGGATCTTGTTCTTTATAACTGATTCCATCTTTTTTTGTCCCTCTAAATAAAACTCTATCTCTGATCCATATATGTCTCTGCAGCTACAATCATCATCACATCATCTTTTTATGATTGATTACACATCTATTTATACAATAAATTTGACCAAAATAAGTTTCACACTGATTATAGATCTAGTAAATATTACAATATGATGTGTCACCTATAGTGACTGATTAATACCTATGTTCTGCTTAGTAGCCTTGAATCTTGTTCATGGGAATTGATTCCATCATTTGCTGTTCTTTTGCATAAAACTCTATCTCTGATCCTTAGATATGCTCTTCAGCTACAATCATCACATCACTTTGTTCTGATTGATTACACATCTATTTATACATTGAATTTGACCTAAATGAGTTTCACACATAACAATGATAACTCTATGATCAAAGGTTTACAACTTGACCTTGATCTCCTAGTTTACATGTTTTCAATCAGTTAGACTAATTAAAACAATTACAATTACATTGCTTGTCCCTCAAGAAATGGATTTAAAACAAATGAAAAAGCTAAATATAAAACACAAGTTTTTTATCTAACGTGTAAGTCAGATCCACATTTCTCAGGATTATAACTGTCTCTCAGTAGATTGGTGCTTGGGTTGCTTTCTATTTTTCCTTTCAGGTTCCTCTATGAACTATCTGTTAGGTTCCTCTATTGTCTACTCTGTTGGGTTCTTCTTTCAGGTTCCACTTCAACATTTTTGGGTTGTACTTGTAAACTATGTCATCAATTTACATTGTAACCTGCTCTGTTGGGTTACACTATAAACTTTACTATCGGGTTCCCTTGTGAAGTTGTTTGTCGGGTTGCACTAAACCTATCTTTTGGTGTTGGTGTTACCGATGGTTCAAAACTATTCTCCTTTGCATACTAATAGAGAAATATGTCTTCAATCTCCCCCGTTGACATTAGTATCAAAAACTAATATGTGCAAAAACCAAAAAGTTTAGTATGTACACCATGTGTTCACCTTGTCATTATGACTCCCCCTATGTGTATGATATGGTATAGTATATGTATATACACTTTGAATTTATACTATTTCCCCTTTTCACCTTATCAATTCCCTCTTTGACACATATTACTTCCCCCTTTATCATATCATTTTCCCCCTTTTTTAATAATAAGGGAAAAAGTTTAATTACTTACAACTTGTTGTAAATGTGGGAATGTGAGTTCTTCATGTCTTCCATCATTTTATCCCATTTCTCTTGTAGGTGATCCAGGACCATGTTCTCCAATGTAATTATTGTGTGCATATCATAGATGTTGTCGATGATAGACATCTCCAGGGTGGCAATAAATTGTTTGGCCGTAGTCATATGATGTTGTAGTTGTGTGAGATTGGGTAGTAGGAGAGCCTGTAGCTCGGTTACCTCATCTTTGAACTTTGATTCTGCCTCTTGAATCTTAAGTCTCAACTTATTTTCTTCCATTACCTTTTCATAATGTAACTTTATTGCATTGTCATTGGTTGAGAGACCTTGTGCACTAGCAATAAGATCTGAATCTATCTTTGCAATATCTTCACTATTTTCCTTAGTGAAGTGCTCTAATGTGCTTAACTTGTGCAACATCAGTTGTTGTATCTTGTTCCTTGGGCTTCTTGGAGGTAACATTAACATCTTCATCTACCTTTACCTCATCTAAAGGATAATCTCCAGTGATATCTATGACATTTGTACCTGTGATTGTATCATCTATAGTATCCCCTAATGATAGTAGAATATGAGGAATGTCATCCATTGCCTTGCTTTGTTCTATGTTTAATTTAGTTTTAGTGACATCCTCATAATCATCTATAAAAATGTGCTCTAGGCTTGGTGTAGCCTCTATTTCTTCATTGTGAGGCTTTTCAGTGAGTTCTAATTCTTTCTCGGGGCTTGTGTCATTTTCAGGTACATCAAGTGCTTTTCTCCAAGTATCTCACTTTCTTTGTCAAGCTCAATAAAGTTTCCATGTAGGAATTTGTAAGCTCTCAATTTTTCTGAGAACCTTTTTGAATGTAACTTCATCATTTCTTCTATTTGTTCCATTTTGGACTTGGGTGGCATAACAGAAACTAGGGTTCTTTCCCTTACCTATCTTTCAGAATTCAATGCGAATGTCCACCTTGTCAATAGTTTGTCAAGAAGTTCTTGTGGCATTTTACCTTTAAAATATATTGGTATATATTTAAATATACACACTTTTGTGATGATTTCTTCCTCTATCTTGTTCTGATCCTTGAGATTCAGAGTTAGCCATTTTATAATCTTAGGCTCAGTTATTGAACCTACCTTGATGATTGATGCACATAACTCATCAATTGTAGTAGGAAATTTGTTCTTAACAGGTTGTTCTTCTTGTTTGGTGTCTTTTATATATTCCTTACTTTTGATGAATTTTATTCTTTTTGTTGGTGCCTATTTCCCTTTTTGAGGTTTCTTCTTGTAAGTCCTCACTTGTCCTTTCTTTATCAATGATGAACTTTCATCTTTAGTAGTCTGAATTCTAGTCCTTGATGCAGTAGTAGTCCTTGGTGCAGTTGTAGGTGGTGGTGGTGCATCAGACTGTGTACATTCATATTCACTCAATTATTACTCTTCACTGATGGGTGACTGTCCCTTGGCATCATCCTTTTGTTCTGATTCTTCATCATCTACCGACAACTTCTTCTTAAGTGTCTTTACCATTTTGTCTTTCCTTTTGTCATTTTTCTTCACAACTAAGCCTATTTTTATTCTTTCCTTGACTTCCTCATAGGTTACAAACCTTGATTGTGATTTTTCCAATGTTTCATTTAAAAATGCTTTAATAGCATTGGTGGCTTGATCTATGTTGATCTTACAGTCAAGTGGTGCTAACCATGCTGTCCTCAGTACAACTGGTTTGATCAAGGTGTTATAAATGTCTACCATAAAAAAAATATCAGTCTTATATTTTTCTACTAGTTTTTTAGGTATCCTCATCCTTTTCTGCATCCTGTCCTTAAATCCAGTGAAGTATTCATCCATAACTGATGTGAAGTTGTCACCTAGTAACTTGATGAATTCATTGATTTGAATTGTCACTGATCGGGTAGTATCCCAATTGACATTAACAATAGATGGAAAGAAGTCTTGAAAGTAGAAAAAATATGCACATTAGAAGTGATCTGAACTTACATGAATTGGACTTTGTAGACCTGATTGTCCTCAATTTCTCATCTAACTACTTTAGTAGAAGCTTAGATAGATATAATTTTAGACCTTTCTTTACAATCTTGTGGGCAGTGTCAACTGATCCACATGCAATTATTTTCATCTTGCTAGCTTGGAATATCTTGTATCCTAGCACACATGCATCAAATTTCATATTGGGATCTTTGATGGAATTTGCCTTTAATCCTCTATCATCCCATTCTACACCTATATTTTTTTCTATGTCAGAGCGAGGAGGATGTTTGAGTGCTTTTCCTTGTTGGTTATAGGATAATCGGTTACTGCATGTATGACATCCCTAGTGACCAGTTTTGGCTCATCTAGCCACATCTGTTGGTCATGCTTTCTGCTCAGTACTATCCAAATCAACTCAGTTTTAAACTCCCTCGGGAACATTAGGGAATTTGTTATCCCTTTCACCTTGATGTGTTTATGCTCATCCTTGATGGTTCCATCTTTGCAAATCTTATTTTAATCTTGATCAACCTCAAGATTTCCTATCTTGATGATCTTGCAATGTATGTATGATCAGACATCCTTAATCAGTAAAACCCTAGGTGGTATTCTTGAAAATTCTCCAATGTCATCGGGTTGCGAAGCAACCTTTGGATAGATTTTGTACTTAGGTTCTTCACAAGTGGAGTTATTAATCAGATTAACCTTCTTATCTTTAGCATTCTTGATCTTGGTTACACGGGATGTGGTTGTCATGCTTTCACAAATTTAGGGTTTTTCCCATAAAACAAATAGTGAGTTCGGTGAGTCCTTAGTTACTTACTTTAACCTGTTGTAGCTATTGTTGATCTATCTGAATGCCATGAATATTCTTGGAATAATCTAAAATCTGGTTTCTCTATTTCACTTTGCTCTACTCTTCGCTTAGTTTCACTCTTAATCACTTTGTGAGAAAATGAGCTCTTTTGTCACCCTTTTTATAGATGATGCCCTAAGTGGCGCAATAAATGCTTTTCCCACTTCTCAATGTTTGAATATAGAGTCACTTAGGTATCACACAAACTTTCAGCTTGGGGTAAGCGACAACTCACTTGACCTTTCACAGGTTTACCAAAGGTGCTTGGTAAGTGGCAAAGACTTCACTTCCTTTTACGTGATTACCGACGAGTCTCAGGCTACATTGTTTAACTTGGTTTTCACATGTACACCAACGATTCTTAGTATGTATTGACTGATGGGATTGCATTCATAGATTTATAATGAGTAATACCATAGTGCAACTTTAATCATGCTAGTTTGGAATTTTAACTATGTATAATGGAACTGATGTAAAGTATAACTTAGTATAGTGTAGTTCCATACTTACTTTTTCATTTTAGGTAGGGGTGGTGATGTCACCAGATCCATTGGATAAGGTGTCACCAATTGTGTTGCTTGGTCCAACATCATCAGTGTTTGTAGCTTTCCTCCACATTTTATTTCTCATCTTCCTGATGTCTTCAATGGTATTTCTATTGGCAAAAGTGCTATTTTCTATCACTCAGTCTCTGAATTCCTTGCTTAGATAACCAAATTTATGACAGTGTAAGCATGCCATTCTGGGGCTAGTCCAACTTCTAGACCTTCTCATCCATTTTATCATACAGTTTGCAGCTATGTGTCCATATCTACTAGATGTAGTGCAGTTACCGACACTTTTCAGTTGATAAGAATTTTCTTGTTCTTTAGGTTTCCATGCTTTCTTTTTCTTCTTCCTGCATTCAAGAGATGTGTGCGCATGCATTTTGCAAGTAGGAGTATTTTTCCATGTAGGTTTTCTTCTTTGGTTTTTTTTACCTTAGAATTAAATTAATATGCTTTATGTCCTTTCTTGTTACATTTATAACAATTTCCTATGAATGAAGATGTGGATTTAGGAATACCTTTAGTTTTGCTTCTGCAAACATTTGATGTGTGGCCAGGTTTTCCACAGTGATTGCATGACTGCTTTCTTGGTCTTGGATTTGTTTAGACATTTTTTGGATAAGCTTGGTATGGTGATTCTCCATGCTCAGTATACCCTAGTCTGGTATTGTTATTGACTCTTCTATGTCCATACATAAAATCATTCATTCTTTTTCTGCTTTCTTCAGCTCTCTTGATCATGTCATTGTGTTGTTGCTGAATTCTTACTTCATGTTTCAATCTTTCATTTTCATCTCTTAGCTCACCAATAGCTTCTAATTTTCCATTGAGTTCTATGTTCATTTGGTTTTCCTCCTGACTCATAAGAATAATTTGATTGGTGATCTTGTTGGTTGTATTTCTAGTTTTGTAGTTTGCCCAGTAAAATCTTGGAGTTCCTAGTCATTTCTGTGCTCAAGAGTTGAAAGTCCTGTCTGAAATTGTTTAAATATCTCTGTAAATGATGTTTTTAGCCTTAAACCTAGTAAAATATGCAAAAAACCTAAGTCCTAGGGTTACCTCTGTTCAAAAATACAAAAAGCCCTAAATTTTTAGTCAAGTTTCTATTTTGAAGTTACTTTTTTGTACCTTAAGTTTTGAAAATAAATCACGTGCTTTTAAGTTAGTCACTTAGTCTCGTGAAGTGAAGAGAATATTCCATTCTATTTAGAGACTTGGAGAAAAGCCTTTTTCATGTTATCTCCTGATGAAAATAATATACCTCAGCGGATATGGAGATTTTGTGACAACTGTCCATCTTAAGTAAGATCCAACGGTGGTCGGGAAGTCTCTGAATAAACTCTGTAGTTTGAAAATCATCTAGCGACACATAGTTTCCATAGTCGTGAAGTCTCCTAAATAAACCTGAGTTAGATGTCGGTTTCAGTATTAGTCTTTTCGCCTAGTCACGAAAGAAATCAAGGGTTAAGTTAAAAGTCAAGAGACTTGGTGACAACCATTAGATGAAAAGAGATCCAACAACAATCGTGAGGTCACTATAAAAGTTTGACAATTCAAAGGTGATCCGGCGATTAGGAGACAAAGGGATAGTTGAGACATGTGTTTATCAGTCATGTAGTCTCTAATAAAAGTTTAAAATGAAATGTACACTTGATGACTTGGAGATAATAGTCATGAAGTCTCATGAAAAATTAGGGTTTTCTTTAAATATCTGGAGACTCATCGCAAACTGTTAGATGCAGATAAAGAAAGATCAATGGTAGTCAGGTTATCTCCAGATGAAAATAATAAAGGTAAATTATACATCAATTAAGAGATAAAGGTATTAGTCACATTGTCTCAAAATAAACCATGAGTCAAAAGATTTGTTTGACGATAAGGAGATTACACAGTCGCCAAGTCTCCTGAGTGAACCAAGGTTAAAAGATCAGTTAGTAGATGTCTCAATCACGGTGTCTCCAAAAGGATATGGGTTAAGTGATTTCATCTAGAGACAAGGAGATAAATGTTGATCAAAAGGAATATCCAATGATAGTCGCTAAGTCTCGATATGAAACCATAGTTAAAGTAAAGATTCAGTGAAATGGAGATTACACAGTCTCGAGGTCACTAGAAGTAGAACCAGAGTTAAAGTAAAGACTTTTCTTTGGTGCCAAGATGTAAAGTTGCCAGCCAATATAAATTTAGATATTTATGAAAAGTGTATTAAAGGGTATCTAATTGTATGATAAATAGCCAATCAGATCAAAATTGGATCCTGTTTGAATATAATATGGGTTTTTTATCAGAAAGCGCTCATTCATATTTGATTTCCTGTCACTTTCAGAGGCTACGGCTAGAATAGAAATTGATTTCACAACATGAGGAATTAAAGCCAGAAGTGATTGGATTGCAATTATGTCAATTATGCATTGATGATTCAAAGATAAATAGGGGTTACCATCAATCATTGCTTCTTCCCAAGATTTTATTATTTTCAGAGCTAGAATTTGCTAAGTTATCAGTGTGTGCAAATAACAGAGTTTCTCATATTTATAGGGTAAAATAAGCTGATTTTCAATCTAGAATTTGGGGAATTCAGGTGGTTATCAGTGCTCTAGAAAAAATTGAGTGATTAATAGTTGGAATTGAGTGATTAGGAGAATAGATTTGTCTCAATATCAGTGAGATAAATTGGAACATAACAGTAGGAAAGATGAGTTAGGAAATAAGTGTAGCTTCTACTAGCAGAAGAAGTGGTGATGCCGATGATGACATGAAAGGGAAGCGAAATTATTTTGAAGAATTCATCTCTCTGTTTCCTGGATCAAGTAATAATAGAAAGGTAAATGCTGATACTCTCATAGATTATTTGCACTTCATTAGGGATGCTAAAACTCCAGGCTCTTCTGGTTATTCCCTTTTCAATTACTTTTATAATAATAGTGATGAAGTTGTGCCAATTTTGAACCCATGGACCTGTGGAATAGCCAAATTAATAGTTCCTAACATCTTTATAGATGCTGATTTCATCTTAGAAATGTCCAGTAGGTATGATTCCCTAACCAAGACTATAAAAATGGATGATGGGAAAGCCCTAGTAACCCTAGATAGGAACTCATTCATGAAAGCATTCAACGTGTATCATCCAATGGCCACAGAGATAAATTTGAAAAGTTTAGAGAATAGGTATACAAAAGAATCTGGCATTATTTCCAAATTGATCCAGGAGTATCATGTGCCAAGGAGAATGAATAATTACATTGCACCCATCCCAGGGACTACCCCATACTAGTACAAAGACCTCAACTTCTATATGAAGTATATCTCCTATGCATTGTATAGAGTGTTGGGAAAGGATGGAGGACCTGAGAGAATCACCTCAGGTGTCCTTATGATGGTCCTAGATATGAAGAGCCCTCAGACCAGTACCAATTATGATTATAACCAATATATAATTGATAAAATGCATAAGGGATTTATTGATATCCAGAAATAGGAAGACAATCCCAAATTCATGCATTATTCCATTTTAATGCATTTGATTTTGTACTAAAAATTTCCTATCATGAATTTCCAGTATTTGAGGCCTTAGAGGTTTCATCAAAATCAGGATAAACCCATTCAGTTTTAGTTGAGAGTGTGGAACTACACTTCCAGAGAACAGTAATTCTGTGCTTTTGAAAACTACATAGTTTATCCCATACTTAAGTGTCTAGGAGTAGACAAGACAAGACTACCAGTGAAGGTACTCTAAGTACTTAGGCCATGCCAGTATGTTGATAAGTGGCCAGGAGAACACAATTGGGGAGAATTATATTATGAGAAGAACTTCACTTGGATCAAGGTGTATAGTTATACTCACCCACCCCATGTTTTACCATTCCATGTGCCACCTAGGATTGCAACAATTGAATTTATCAGATAGTTAATTTTGACTAACAAGGAGCACCTGGATCCCCATAGAAAGGAAACATTCACCCTGAGATAGTTTAGAATTTATAACTTTATAATTGGTAAAAGGGAAATAGATCCACTAAATAATTGGATGAGTCACTATAGAATGAATGTAGCCCTCTATAGAGATATAGACACAGAAGGCTTTATACTGAGTGCCAAGAAACTCTTGACACCCACTATTCCATATACAAAAGATCATGAGGAATTCATGGACGAAGACCTCATAAGGAATATATTAGAGGATGAGGAGGTCGATAAAAGGGCTGAAAAATTGAATGAATTGATGGACTTGGAAAGGCAAGTGAAGACAAAGGGCATCTCTTTGGGGGTTTCTTCACAAATTTGCCATACTTGAAAAGACTTGATGCCATGATTGAGTCCCATACTCTATTGTGCAATCAACTTGAAGATACACTGGTAGTGCCAGAAAAGGGCCATAAAGGGAATTCATCATCAGAGTATGATGAGGATGGTGATGAGGAGTATTCAGTTCCTAGCTCTCCTCTAGTAAATCAAGCATTTGTTGAAAGATAGGTAGATGAGGGAGAGAATATAATTAACCTAAAAGAGGTCCCAGAGACTGAGGTCACTAATGAGCCCCCAACAAAGAGACAAAGAATAGAAGCAGGGGATCCATCATAGAAGAAAGAGAAGAAAAAAGATAGAATTGGTGCTCTTATCACTGGTGATTGAGCCTATGACCATTAGTTAAGGAAATAGATAAGAGCAGTGAAGAAGCTCCAAAAAGAGGATGAAGAGGAGATAGAGTTACCTCTTATGACATGCACTAATGAAAGATTGCTACACCAAGAGTAATATTAAAAGATGACAATTTCATCAAGACCAAAGAGTTCCTCATCTAGAACAAACAACAACAAGTTGGTGCACAACTACAATTGGTAGGAGAAGATCCGATGACTAGTGAGGCTTTACAAGTATTGTAGGATTATGATCCTGAATCAGAGAAAATCACACCAGAGGAAGCAAGGAAACTGGTAAAGTCCAGTGGGATATTATTGGTGGAAGGTGGGACTTGGCCTCTCCCTTCATCATAGATTAGATAAGGAAAAAACCTGATGCAAATTTTTCATCAGAGACACCAGTTGGAGAGATGATCAAAGGATTTGGATACATTCCAAAGTCCCAGTATTTAGCAATGTGGAGCCTAGCTTCAAAAGATCAGAAGCCATCCCTGATAAAAATACAAGAGAATATGTAAGGGAACAAGATCATCTGGTTAGTCCAGAATATAGGAGACTTGGAGATTTCTCATGTGCTCACCCATTTTGCATAGTTGAATGAGACTAAAGCTACCCAAATGTTTGAAAGATTTAAGAAACTAACTATTGAAACTAGTGATACAATCAAGGACAGGGAGTTGGCTCTGATCAAGATCACAACACAAGAGAAGCTGATAGCAGAGCTTACACAAAAACTACTTGATATGCCAGAGGTTTCCCTTGCAGAGCATAAAGAGGTAAAAGATGCAGAGATACAAACAGATGAAATAGAGCATGCTGTAGTAGAAACATGAAAGGGTGTTGATGAACACAATGAAGTTGTTTTGGGTGCACTGACATAAGTTTTGCAACATAGGGTAAACATGATAAGGGATAAAATTGATATAGTTTATGGAGCTTATAGAAAATTTCCAGGCTTGCAAGTAGAAGTCAATAATTTTGTCCAAATTTTGAACCCATATTATGCAACATGGTCAGGCAAAACAAGATTGTTTGAAAGGTTGGCATCTTTGCAACCACATAGGTCAGACCTACCAGAGATAGTAACCCAAGTTGGGGTTGAAATAGAGAAGATATGAGCCACCTTGTCCTTTTTCAAAGGAAAGGCTAATCAGATAGAGGCAAGGTTAAAGATGTTCAGGCCTAGTTATAATAGATTTGTGCCTCCAATCAGATCAGAGGATAATCAATTCAAGCCACTAGGGGTATGGGGCTTGGAATTTGACACTGTGTTACCTAGTAAAGAGTTTTATGTTTTTGACAAAGGATAATCAAATATGGAAAGATACAACATAATTCTAGATGAAACATTTAAAGCAAAAACAAATTTTAATAAGTTCATCATAGATGTCAAGAGTATTACTGATGCCAGGTGGGAGAGACAGAAGACCCAGTTGGAGAACATATAGAGATTTGAATGGCCAAAAGAAGAAGATGTTACATGATGGGACATATTAACAAAGCCCAAGAACAAAAATCATGTCACTGTTGACTTGGACATAATGAATGAAGAATAGGAGGACACATGGCACCTATTCTTTGAGCACATGAAGGTTAGCTATCATAAAGACTAGTATAAATTAGCCTATATTGGCAGTCACTAGGTCTTGGTGCAAATATTAGATGCTATCCTGAACATATACAGACAAAGGCGCCAAATATCACAAGAAGACAAAGAACAAATCAGATTTTATTCTTCATTTTTGTCCATCCACCGCTTGGTTCTTTCCTATCTTTTGTCCTTTCTATATTTTAGGGTTAGGTCTTAAAACCATCTAAAGCTTGTAGCATCCTTAATTATTAAGGATTAAAAGATGGTTTTATCCTATAAATAGAGCTTATTGTAACATTTTGAAAGATGATAGAATATAATTATAAGGCAGACTACTACAATTTTGTCTGAGCCTCTATACTTTTTATCTATTGTATGTATTTCGAAGTAGTCAGCCATTAATAAAATATATTGCAATCTCTATTTTATATCTTGTGTTGTCTCTTTTATTTCTATTCAAGGTTTTATGTGTTTATTTGTAAGGCATCTAAATACATCAACTACAAGGTAGTTGTGCAGTCATTTGTGAGGTCCTTTAAGGAAGGAATAATTCTTTCATATGATTCCTGGAAGCTGAATATTGACGTTTAAGATCTGATGAACAAAGATATAGGAGCGAGTGGATAGTTTTTAAGGCATGATATCTAGGATGCAATCATTTTCATTAGTCACCTAATTATGGATTTTCATTCAAGATTTACTCTATAGCCCATAGGATCAGGCACTGGCTTATAGTATTGCAAGTAATTATTAAATCATGCAACATTTAAGAACAATCATTTAAATACATTATATTTATAAGAAAACATACATTCATAAGAAATTGTACTCACAGAGTATACATTTCAAGTCTGATGATTCCTTTAAGAGAGAATCAAATAGGTTATCCCTCCTAAGTTCATAAGAACTATAAAAGGAAGATGGATGATAATCCTTATTGCATTACTATTTGTTGTTGTCAAAATACTAGTTTGGATCATTAAGCTCAGTATCAGGTTATTCATAGTCATTTTCATAGTTATCTACTTATTGATACAGTAAAAAGCATTTAGCAAGTTAGTAAGAAGACATAATCCACTATAAAGTACTATAAAATCAATAATCATTAAAAGGTAATACCGGCCTAAGTCAGTGGATCTCAAAAAAGGAGGATCATATCCAATCCTCATCAATTAGGCTTTTCTTGCATATAGGAATATTGGAAATATACAAGAGAAAGCATTCATACTCTTTTTCAAAGGTACTTGCAAGAAAAATCCCTAACAAATTGGCGAGTTTGCTGGGGATTTAAAATTTATATTCAGAATATCTCTAGTGTCTAAAAGTAAAATTAAGTTATAGTTGAGTTTTTTCTAGTTTAGGTCATTCTAGTAGTATTCATGTTTCCTAAACTTTTTGTTGGGTGGCAACTCTAAAAGAAAATCTCTGAAATTAGTGCATAAGTAAAACATTTTTACAAATATGATACTAGGTCAAGAATGAGATAAAATCTAGAAATGGACTTGGATAGTGGAATCCCCACTACTTCGAAAACTAAGTTGTCTTGGAGAGAGAAGAGGAACCAAGCAAATATTAGTAATTCTGTTCCAAGAAATGAATAAGACAACACTAGAAGGAAGGATACCAATTAGTCTAGTCATGAGGGGAATACCCCAGAGTATGAAAATGCCTTAGACCTTAGACTAGAAACCTATGTAGTCACTACTACTTCTAGTGAGAGAGAAGTGACTGACACAATTAGCTTAAACTCTGAAGTTTCTTCTGATGAGCTTGCAGAGGAAGAAAGAATCCTCATATGACAATTATCGCTTATTCAAAAAATGAAAAGGGAAAAAGAACACAAAAAGAAAAAAACACGAGCATAAGGATGTTGAAAAATTTAGAAGAAGATCTCTGAGACATCAAGGTGCAAAAAATATTGATAAGTCTCATAGAAACTAGGAGATTCCAAATTCCCACAAAAGTTTAGGTCCTCAAGACTTCAAAGATAAAGGAAAAAACAAAGTTACAAAAACTGAAGTTGAGGAGCCAAAAAATCACAAGAACCTGACTACGAAAATGTCTAAGTTAGACATTGACCTTGAAAAGATTAAAAAAGAAAGAGAAAATATGGCTAAGATTTTGGAGAAAGTTGAAGTAGAAGCTGCTACTATAGAGATGAAGAGAAAAATTGTTTTTTTGCAATCTACTACAATCTCCTATTCTGATACAGAGAATGCTACAACATCAAGAAACAAGGTTTCTTCTTTCAAAGACCCTAGCAAATTATTTTCTCCTAAAGATACTAAAAAATTTCAAACGAGACCTCTTCCTATAGAAAGGTACAAGAAATTTTCTTTCTTTGGAATTCCAGGTTACCCTAATGCAATACTAGAAGATATGGGAGAATAACTTCCAAAATTTTCAGGAAATAATGTTGTAACTTGTGAAGAGAATTTAAGATTTTTTTTTAAAATTTTATAGATGATTAAATATCAATCATGAAGATGTCCTTATGAATTTATTTGTACAATCTCTAGTAGAATATGCTAGGGAATGGTTTAGGATTCTATCTCATGATTCTGTAGGAATAATGGATGAACTGATTGATCTATTCAAAGATCAATATGGTGATAAGAATAATGAAGGATTTATGCTCAATGAATTCAACAATATAAGGAAGAAATCAAATGAAGAAGTGACTGAGTTCAATACAAGATTCCAATGAGCTATGCATAAGCTATTTAAAAAAATGAAGTTGGATCAAAAGTTATGTCTTGCTACCTATCTCAATGCTTTTGATTCAAAAATGGGCTATGCACTTAGAGATAAGAATCCAAGAACTTTAACAGAAGCCTATAAAATAGCTGTGAATATAGAGATGAATAGGAGGATATCAGGAAAATTGGGTAAAAGAGAGGATCCATGCTTTAGTAGGAGTAATCAAAAGGAACATGAATACATAGAGTACAAGGCTCCATAGAATAACAAACCATCCTATAATAATAATTATAACCCACAAAATAGGATGCAAAATTACCCCTATGGTACCCAATTCAAGGATGGTAAGCCTATTGCTCCACTAAGGAAAGAGAGACCTAAGAATAGGAATCTTGATTCCCTACATAAAAATACTATTCACATGTGTAATGATGCCTTTTGGTGTGAGGCTTGTGAGGCACCACACAATCCTAATTTTTGAATTGTTTCTTTAGATATAAAAGCAAATGAAGAGTAAGAAAAGGATGAAAATGAGTTATGTGATTATAGTATGAATAATGCTTATTCATGTCATGATATGGATTTTGATGAGGAAATTGAAAATCATGAGATATATGGCTCACACGGTAGAATAGAAGTTCATCAGCAACAAATCTTGTCAGATAGTGAAGAGGAAGATAGGGTTGATCACATAATGTGTTATGCCCAAAATAGTCAGGAACCCTTAGTAGTGAGAAAAGCCTCTGATGAAGAAAAAGCCAGAATCACTACTGATTTTGTGAACAAAGCTAGAAACAACTATCATCTAAGAAATAGAGTTGTTTGTAATGTTGGTAGTCAGCCATCAGGCATCTTCATAAAAGAAAATGAAACAGATGCCAAATATGTACCTCAAAAAGATGGACCTAGGGAAAATGAAAATAAACTTAAGGTCAAGATAGTGAATAAAGCCAATGAACCAAAAGATGTACATGTAGAAAGGCTAAAGATCCGGAAGCAAGTTATTTTTCCCCCAAAGTAGAAAATAAGATATCTAAGAGGGAAGAGCCTGCTGTGAATATTCAGATAGAAGAAAGCAATATTATTGTAGAAAAACCTAAAACCTCTGATGTAAAGTATACTCCAGTGGATATGGGACAATGTTTATCTCAAATGATTGTAAAGGTCCCATTCCTAGAGATGATGAGAATAAAATAATACAAAGAGAAAGTTCTTTCAGTATTGAATAATGTATCACCAGTAAAGCCTCAGAAAATAGAACATATTGAAAAGAAACTCAACAATAAGGGAAAGGAGCCCGAGGGGATGATTTCTAGGATCCCTCATATTTACTTAAACACAAATAATTCTGCAAGGGTTGTTGATCCCTTTTTCTTGACATTGGTAATAAATCGAAAGATGCTCAAAAATTATATGATCAACTCAGGAGCATCTAATACAGTCATTCCTACAAAAATTATGAGATCCATGGGTTTGAAAGTAGATACTCCTCATGGGAGGTGTCAAGAAATGGACTCAAGAGAAATCCCTATTGTTGGAACCATTGAAGCCTTACCTTACAAATTAGCCATATGCCTAGATACAGTGTTGACTATGAGTGTATTGGTGGTTGATATACTACCACATTATGGCATGTTGCTGTCCAGAAAAAGGAGTGCTTCAATGGGGATAGTATTCAGTGTGACTTTTTCTATGCCACTTTCAATATAACTGGAAATAATGTAAAGGTGTCTAGAGAGGGAAGAACACCTCATATGAAATAATTGCATGAGGATACAAATATTAATTACTATGTTGATATTGACATGGAAAACTTCAGAATCAAAAGGAGTACTCACTAATGTGAAAATGTTGATCCTTTGGTGAAAGATTTGACTACACAGAGTGATGGTTTGTGGAAAATGTATTTTTATGGAGCCTGTTCAAAAGAAGGATCAAGAGCTGGAGTTCTACTTATATCTCCATCACATACCACATTCAAATATTCTTTTCTGCTATATTTTTAGTGTAAAAATAATACAATAGAATATGAAGCTTTGTTTATAGGGCTATACATTGGTAGTAAACATGGTATAAAATGTTTAAAAGTCTATGGTGACTCAGAGTTAGTAGTAGCCCAAGTAAGGTCCAAATATGCTATGAAGAATGATAGATTAAAAATGTATAGACATGTTATTTGGGACCAAATAGGATTCTTTGATGCCTTGAATATTAATTAGATAGAAAGGTCTAGAAACATTATGGAAGATTTCTTACCTAATGTGGCTTTGAAAACTGATGACTTGACCTTAAATGGGGTATCAATTGTTGAGGTTAAAATAAGACCAGTTGTCCCAGACAATATTTACAACTGGAAAGTATTTGAGGATGACCAAGATATCCTTAGATTTCTTCAATGCCTTGATCATTATGAAGACCAACACATAGATTTCAATAATTTTCTTGAGGTCATTGATGGTAAGGATTGCATACTGGGGGATGAGGTTGTCCAACTCAGTTCTAACCAGATTCCTAATGGATTGGTAGAACTAGAGGCATTGCTTATTGATCAGAATGAACATACAGTAAGAATAAGCAATGCTAAGATTAAGGATTGAGAGGAGATAAATTTAGGGTCAGAGACCACTCCTTAAGTAGTTCATATTGGAAAAGGATTGGAATCTCATGTCAGAACTAACCTGATAAAACCACCAAGAAAACATAAGCATGTTTTTGTATGGTCATATGAAAATTTAAAATCTTATAGAGAGGATCTTTTCCAACATGAAATCCCACTCAAAATAGATGTGAAACCATTTAGACAAAAAAAAAGAGACCCATTAATCCTCTGTTGGCTCCTAAGATGCAATAGGAGTTGATGAAATTAAAGGATGCTCAAATTATTCATCCTATCAGACATTCAACTTGGGTTTCAAACCTAGTACCAGTAAGAAAAAAGAATGGTGATATAAGACTGTGTGTAGATTTCAGAAATCTAAACATTGCATCCTTAAAAGACAATTATTCTCTACCAAACATGGAAGAAATGTTGCATAAAGTTACTGGTTGTGAGATGTTATCAATGATGGATGGCTTCTCAGGCTACAACCAGGTACTTGTGAAAGAGTCATAACAATTTAAGACTGCATTTACTACTCCATGGGGAACTTATGTATATGTCAAAATGCCCTTTGGATTAATAAATGTAGGAGAAACTTTCTAGAGAGCCATTGATGTAGCATTTAAAGAGTTTATTAATCTATTTATGGTTATTTACCAAGATGATTTGACTGCATTTTCTAAAAAAGAATGGGATCACAATGAACATCTAGAAAAAAAGTTCAACAAGCTTTAGAATATGGTGTTTCACTAAACCCTAGAAAATTTCATTTTGTAGTCATAGAAGGAAAGTTATTGGGACATATAGTGTCCAAAGATGGAGTAAGGATAGACCCTAAGAGAATAAAAGCTATTCAAAAGGTCACTGCTCCAAAGAATATAAAAGGTGTGCAATATTTCCTTGGAAAGATTAATTTTGTCCGAAGATTCATTACCAATTTTGCTGAAATTGTCAAGCCAATTATCAAATTATTAAAGAAAGATGCAAAGTTACAGTGGAATGAAGAGGCTCAGTTAGAATTTGAGAAAATTAAGCAAGCAGTACAAGAGGCCCCTATTTTAAAATCTTTAGATTACAGTAAGCCCTTTTCTTTGTTCTCACTTGCATCTTTTCACACTATTGCTATTGTTTTACTATAGAAGGATGAGGAGGGATTTGAACATCCAATTGCATTCTTTAGAAAATGTCGCCAAGCTATAGAGCTGAATTATGAAATGATGGAGAAGCAAGCATATGCATTGGTAAAAGCTTTTAAGACCTTACTTAGTTTGTGCCAAAGTTCTTGCATATGTTCCCCATTCAGTAGTAAAAGATATTCTTACCCAATCAAAAGTAACTAGTAAGAGATGTAAATGGATTAAAAAAATTCAAGAATTTAACCTAGAAATCCATATTACAAAATTGGTTAGAGGACAAGGTTTAGAAAAACTAATGACTAAAAAAAATATAGACTTCGTACAAGTGAATAATGTAGAGATACAAGATTCAATAATAACTAGTATTGAAAGACAACCATTTTATGTTGATATCATGTATTACCTTAAAAATGCCAAGTGTCCTAAAATCATGTCAAATAATCAAAAGAGGAGTCTTAAGCTACAAGCTCAAAAGTAAACCTTAGTTTAGGGAGACCCTTACTAGAGAGACAAAAATGGTGTATTACTGTTGTGTTTAGATAAAATCCATGCTGAGAAAGTACTAAATGAAATGCATGATGGAATATGTGGTGGGAATTTTTTTTCCAAGACCACTACTCATAAGATTTTGAGGGATGGATATTATTGGCCCAATATATTCAAAAATACTCATGCATTTATCCATAAATGTGAGCCTTGCCAGAGGTTCTCAAATAAATTGAAGTTCTCAAGTGCCCCGTTGTTGAACCCTGTGAGTGTTGAAGTGCCTTTTACAATGTGGGGTATTGATTTTATTGGAGAACTTTTAGAAAAATCTAGTGGAGGACATAGTTGGATACTTGTTGCCATTGAATATTTTACAAAGTGTATTGAAGCTATTCCCACTAAAAAGGCAACAAGTAAAGTGGTTATTGAGTTTTTACTAGAAAATATTTTAACCAGATTTGGTGTCCCTACCAAGCTAGTTATGGATAATGCTATGCGTTTCAGATCTGATGAGAACAAGGATTTCTGTAATGAATATGAGATTATAATGTCTTGTTCATCCCCATATCATCCTCAAGCAAATGGCCAGACAGAATCAAGTAATAAAATCATTCTGAAGATTTTAAATAAACCTTAGAAAAGAACAAAAGAGCTTGGCATACAAAGTTGAAACTAGCTCTATGGGATGATAGGATAACATTCAAGAAAGCCACTGGTAAGTTACCATTTGAAATTGTGTATGGTCTACAGTAAAGGATGCCTATCAACAATCTATTACCTTGTTAGTCCAAGTCTGGTACTTGTCCATTTTCTTAAAGTGATTTCTAGATTCGCCATGGTATTTTTGAAAATATCAAAGCTGCTTAAACCCTCATGTCCAAATACTCACTAAAAGTGTCACCCTTTAGTCCATCCGTGTTTTGAAAATCAAAAGATTATTTGCTAACACTTTTCTTGAAGAGGTTTGAATAGTCTCGAACACCCTTGAAAACCATTGAACTTAGTTCATACATGTTCAAGAGTGTTCAAGGTAGTTCATGTTATTGTAAGGTATGACAGATGTATAAAACCGATAGAAAATTTTTCATGGTTGCGGTGTATAGAAAATATGACTTTATAAAGATGCAACATCAGTGATGACGATGAAGAATATTCAGTACTAAACACTAAGGCAAATGAGAAAATAGGAATATGTTTGAATAGTATCGAACACATGAGAACATCCTTGAAATTAGTTCAACACTGTTCCAGAGTGTTCAAGGATTTTGAAAAGTGAAACAGGGTAGAAAAAGAAGAATCCGTCACCACTCAGCGGTGGGTCCTATGGAAAAGAGCATTTAATGCAAGAAAGTAATGGTGGTGGTTAAGTGCATTCAAGCTGTCAAATTCATAATAAATCCATATGACATGAAAGTTTGCATGGGTGGTATTAATTAATTGCGTGTGTAAACAATCATTTCATTCCCTTAGCCTTTATTGCCTTAAAGATAGGTAATTAATGATAAAATCTTTGAGGTTTTCTAGTTAAACCCTTCTTAGCATTCATTCTTTTTGAAATGTTGTCGCTATCTCTATACAGCTAGTTTAAAGGTAAGGGTTTTCAAAAACTCCAGTGTATGAAAGTATCTACAGGAACAAGGTGAGTCAGGTTGCACCTGTACACACAAAAGTAGTGCACTTCTATGAATCCTTACATGCAAGGAAACTCAAGAATGAGCCCTCACAAATTGATCCATAGCTCTCTATGCATGGAGTTGTAAGATTTGTAAAATTGCTCTCAGCT
>MU224005.1:1867070-1900125 GCA_018584345.1 Thuja plicata
ATGAACAAGACATGTGCTATGAACAGGAAAGAGAGCCAAGTTATATTTTGGAGGAAGAATCTTACATGTCCCCTTTGGATATATTCTTCAGTTTGGAAAGATATAAAGGTGAACCTGCACTACATTTATTCATGAGAATGATAAAGATCTATCAGGAAATACCTTCAGATATTAGGCCTCTAGGAAGGGAATTAATGGATAAACTTTGTGAGTTAAGAATCTACCATGATTCTCAACTACTAGCTTTTCTTGAGAAAATAAGTGAAGTATTGAGGGAAGAAAAGAATGATGACATAGAGGAATAAAATTTGGATCAAATTGAAGTAGAATCTAAAGTAGTGAGATTTGCATGGAAACAGGTATTAATGACCATGATGATGAGGAAAAAGATCTTTTCAGTATAGAAGAAATCTCATATTTACTAGACATGGAATATCAAAAACATGTTGAGAAGAGTGGTCAATTTTCTTTCTCAATGCACCATGATAAGGAAGTTGATGGATTAGTACATACTCAGGGGGTAATAGATGAAGAAGATGATAAATTTCAAGAATCAAATAATGGAGATGAAATAGAAAAACATACAACATATGAACACGAAGAAGTTTCAGATGAAAGCTCTCATGGAGATATGCTCGAGTTCTCTATATCCTTGATTCCATTATTTGAAGAATATTTTATATACAATCAAGTCCATCAACATCATGATAAAGATAGTGAGCTTAGTGATCATTTTGAAGATGATGAAACTCAAAATATGTATGGAGAAGTGTATTTAGAAAGTGAGACATACATTATTTCATCCTATGAGCATAAGTTGTATCAAACATGTGAAGATGAGATGGAATCAAATAGACATAATGAGGAGAATGTGTTGAAGATTAGTTCTGAAAATTATCCGAGTATCCTATCTGATCACATTCTTGATAAGAAGGAAGTTCCTGAATGTGAGTTATCTCCAAATCCTATTTGTGAAAAGAAACAACATCTTGAGTATAGGGAAGATTGTGTACGTAAAGGAATGCAAGCAGAAGAGCTTAATCTAGTTACTTGTAGGGTTGATCAAATACATGGGGATCTTCTATTTAGCAAGGACTATAGTGCACATGCTGACTTTTCTATAGGTAAACAAAAGTCAAAGCGTGTTAATAAAGAAATGAATGTTCTCCATGAGAGTGGTGGCATCGTATTCAGGAGATCCAAAGTATTACATGATCAAAATTATGTGTTTGATAGAGGAAAGAAGCAGTGTTCATTTTTTTTGGGGCCTGGGGCCACCTAATTGAATGTTCCTATGAAATTTCTTTATGATCCTATTGGTATAAAGATAAAGCTTAAAGATGAGAACCAGATCACTTTACATCAGATTAAGTGTGGATACTTGGTCTACTTCTCCAGAGATAGCTGGAATCTCGCTATGCTCATAGGGAGAATACGTCCCCAGAAAGAGCCACTGGTGGTACCCTAATTTTTTATAATTTAGAAGTCCCAATCTATTATCAAGAATCATGTTTCTCCATACTAAAAAATATCAAAGGAAGGAAGCTTTATGACACAAATAAATAGAACTAACTAATTGAAGCCTTTAGAAAATGCTGGAATTTAGACCTGCTACAAATATGATTTTGACAGAGGATAAAGATGGTCAAATTTTAAAAATCTAAAAATGACTCAGTTCAGGAAATAAAATTTCCTATCTCCAGCAGAAATATTATATTTTCACAAGGTGTTTTTGGATTTTCGACCAAAGCCAAATCCGAAAGTTAGGTAGTTATTTTTTAGTTAGTTTATTGTTTTTTCAAAATAATTTATAATAAGAGTTGTCTTTTCACCCTAAAGAGGTGTGAAAGCCACTCAAACACACATATATACATAATGTAAAATGTAAAGAGAAGATAAGACAATACAATATAATACAATTTCACATATTTGGATAGTTTTTAATCAACAAGTATAAACATGGACCTGGATGTACTATTATTTCAAAATCAATAAAGATAAGTCCTTTTTCTTTCACATGTGTAATAGTTTCATTAGCATTTTACAATTAGTCCCTCGGATAAACCAATAGAACTTCTTCAACGTGATAGTTTGATGTGCATGCTTCCTGATTTGATTCATAGTCTATATTTTCAATTGGTTTTCTCATTTTGCATGGTTAAATTCTATTGATTGAGGCCTTAGTCAATTGGTCTATCATCTGAGAAGTATTACCCTTTTGAAATATCTCTGAATTATTTTTAAGTTGCATGTACATTCCATAACACATTTGAAGTGATAAGTTTTCTTGTAAAACTGTCTCTGAGGTTGAACATAAGGTTGGAATGATCTTGACTCTATTTTCCATGGCTGATTAAGGCATTGGTATTTCTTTCTTGTTTGGATTATAGTTATTTAGTTCATTGTTTATATTTTTTGATATCTTATCTATATGTTCATTCAAATTACATACACATTTATGAAACATTCTTTCAATTACTTAAAGTATTTCAGTTTATAGTTCATGATATATTGCTTTCAGTTAGTTTTCTTTCAAGTTCCTTGCTATACTTGAGAGAAAAGGTTGAAGTGTTTCTTATCTGCTATAAAAATCCTTGTAACTTGAAGGATAAGTCAAGGTATAGCCCTACCAGCCTTGGTTTTGCAGAGCCAAAATTGTAGAAGTTCCAACCTTGCTTTGGTTGTGACTTGTTAGTTGGCAAAATCACTTGGGTTTTCAAGCATTGGATTGGAAAGTCCATAGGAAGTCCAAATTAGAATTTTTGGGCACCAATAGGATGAATTAATTGCCAGTTTGATGAGGAAACAAATTAACAATTCAAAACTCACAAGGTGTAGTTTCTTCATGTCTTCTTATCTGACGCACTGTTTAGCCTGTAGTAGAAAATGGGACGAGATGAATCATGAACCTTGGTTTGACTGCATGTGTGTTTATGAGGATTTCCCCATTCTTTACAAAGATAATGTAATTCAAAACTACAGGAGAGTGCATGAAATTTTTATGGGTAAACTCTATTTGGAGTTCACTGGGGATTCTGCCAAGAGAATGAGTGCTGAAGGTCAGGAGTTTGCGACCAATTGGGAGTTTTTATACATAGTTCCCTAGATTCACTTACATGAGAGTTGGTGGTTTTGAAGATTCCCCTAAAAGATTGCCTAGGTATGTTTTTGACTACTTTATTTTTGCAGAGGTCTATAGCCAACTTGTCACTATACTCAGACATTTCCTTCCTGAAGAGGAGTGGGAGAAAGTTTTCCCATTACAACTAGGTAAATTCTCATGTTATACTATTGAAGATGTAGTAAGCATAGGGAGTGACTTGAGTCATTTTGATTTATAATATTATATAGAGAGGAAAGGATTTGATAACGAGAATTTTTCCAATGGGAGTCTAGGGCTTAGATTCCATAAGTTCCTAGTTCCCCATCTAGAAGATTTCTAGGAGGACTATCCTAATGAGTCCCAAGTTAAGGAGAGAGATCAAAGTCAAATCTAAATCTCTCAGATTCTATCCATGAGGTTACAGTTAAATGTAGAAGGCATGATCGATGATGGTTCAAACTTGGTTGAACCTAATTTCAAAAGACCCCTGGGAAATGAGGAATATGATATTGATTGGTCGGTGGAGGAGGAAGATGACATTAAATGCAGGACATAGTATGTAATTCAGTTAATTGAGGAATGGCTACAAGAAAGAAGAAAACACTCTATTCCTAAGTAAATTGAAGTTAAATCTTCACCTATATATTCCTCTTCCCCTGTTTCTAATCCTTATAAATCAATTGATAATGCAGGTGCATCAGGTAAGCAGCGGACTAAGGGTTCTAGGAACAAATCTATTACAGAGCCTTCTCCTATGGTTTCACCTCAGCGAATTACCAGTTCAAAGTCTCAGTCACAAATTAAAGAGAAGATGACTTAGGAAAATACAGAAATAATCAACTTGGAAGATGACACATTTGGGGATTTAAACTATCAAATTGGTGAAGATGAGCAAATAGGAAATGACCTCTTCGATCTAGATAATGTGACTTTGGATTTGATGGATACTCCTACAAAGACAAGTGACCAACTAGTAGCAACAAGTGTCACACCAAGATGGCTAACCACTTTAGTAAACAAGAAACAAATCCTAGTTTCAGTACCTATCCTAGCACAGGACATAGTCAGCAAGTATGTTCAAAAAAACCCCAAGGCCAAAAAAGTCAAGAGCACAACACAAATGTTTGCTGATGCTAAAAATGGAAAGTGGACTGTTGAAGTAGCCACCTATAGACCAAAAGAGGAGAAGCAATATGTTGTGATGGAGGACTTTGAAGTTACTAAAATTGAACTGGGAACCATGGATAGGGCGGGAAAGAACCACCTGTTCAAAGAGACAACTCAGTAGATGTTGATAACATCTTGGCAAGACAACAAGGAAAATAAAGAAATGAAATAGACAATAGTGTCACTTTCCCAGTTCATAAGCACTTTCTGCAACTTTGATGCCACACCACTGATTCAATACTCACAAGTTTTCAATCCAAACGCTATAGCAAGTAAAAATTTTCTAAATCAAGTTGAGAGAGGTCAAACTTTGGTCTCTTCAGTTGATGAGTGGATGTCTATAATACTTAGCAATGACCAATAGTACATCCAAGACTCGCATTTAGTCCTCCATGATACAAAAGAAATAATGGGAGAGTTGCAAACCCAGTGACAAGTCTGGAATGGAGAAGAGGAAAAATGGGTATCGGCGATGAGGAAGTTCTTGGAAATAGAGTAGTATGGCTTTAGTAAATTTTGTGTAGAAAAATCTCTAAAATGCACTGAGGAATCAATTTTATTCATACTTAGAAAGAACATCAGTTGGCATATCTCTCTCATAAGAAGCACGATTACAGAAACAAAAGAATATGAGGCCAAGGCTAAACAAATTTAGAAAGCTACTTAAACGAGTTGAAGGTCATAAACTTCACCTATACTTATCCATCAGTGTACGGTGAACAAGAATTGAAAGGTGCTCTGGAAGCCTTTGAATCAGTGATAAAGATAATTAGAGAAAAGGTTAATCCTATAGCCTCAGACCTTACTCAAAAGGAAAGGATTGAATCAATGTTATATCTGTGTGTGGATCAGTTGCTAGGTGTGGTATAAAAAGTGAAGAAGTTGAAGTGGAGTAAGGAGGCCTCCATGGCTCAGATTGAGAATTCCAAGATCCCACATCTATCATTTGCAAAGGAGCTTGTCTAGGCATATAAAGAATGGAAACCTACCCAGTGGGTTTCCAAAGAAGAAGGGATCCCAAAAAGAAGTGAGGATCGTGCAATGTACAAGGAACTGGATTTAGATAGTTGTTTTTATTTGAATTAACATGCAAACTCTCAAGGACATGTGTCATTTTCTGCTGGTTTCATTTTATAACTAATTGCCCAAGAGGTCAAGTTTTTTGGGAGACCTCTCGGTGCTTTGATACTATAAGTATTACTGCTGAAAATTTTTGAAGGGCTCAGAAAAAAAGAGACTAATCGTAACTAGATAGTTTTTATTTTGGTGGTGATAGTTTGAATTTAAAAGGTTAGAGGAACAGATGTGGAAAAATCTGAGACTATTTTGAAAAGAACAGACTTCATGTGTTTTCCTGTGAAGTGATTTTTAAAAATACATTACAGTTAAGTTTATCAAATCTGTGTCATTTGAAAACAATGAACAAGTGTCCTGTGTTGACATTTTGTTTACTCTACAATGTATGTGTCTGTTGATTCATAATTCTTGGACTCTATCTAGATGTTGTTGCCTTTTTTCCAATTAGTTGTCTGTTTTCATTGAATCTGTTAAAAGAAAAACTGTGCTTTTTCTTTCCTTATCATTTTTCTATCTTTATTAAGGTATTTCTACAATATGTCTCATCTATGAATGTTGAAGTAACCTTTCTAAAATTTTAGGTTAAAATTTGAATTTCAGAATTAGATATTATTGACAAGATATCTCTAGGGAGCTGTACCTAGGATCAATTTAGAGGGAAGTGAGTTGAAATCATTAACCCAACTGTTAGGGTCATTTGTCTTTCAAAAGGGCTGTTGAGTTTTCCTATAAATGATTTACAGAGGGACAAATCTATTCTATTGGGGAGTGCTAAGTAGTGTAGACCTATTTTTAATGCTTTCTTTGATGAATAGTTATGGTGCTACTAGATATAGTGATACCTAATTGGGAGGAATTACCTCATGTTATTCAACCAGATCTTAACTTTGAAAATACCTAAGAAGGTATAATTTTTGATTTGAATACTGATGCTTGGGATTTAAAGACTATCTATCATTACTACCAACAAGTCCTCTTAGTCTTTGAAGAAGAGGAAGATATAGGGGAGTGGCTTCGAGGTCTCCCAATTGCTTAGGAAGCACAAATCATTGACAAAGCTATCCAAAGGCAATAAAAGAGAATATAGCATACTAGATTCTTGACCATATACCACATCCCAAAGGAGGGAGGGAATCTTTGACACCTTTTATGAAAGTTTGCAAAACCTTCAATTCCCAACCACCTACATTCCAAAACCTAAAGCTAAGAGTAGGCCTCCTTCCCCACCTAAAGCTCAGTCAAACAACTTTCCATCTACTAGTATCTAGAAATCCTTGACCTTATCTGGCATTCAAGCCCCCCTCATAACTATCTTTCTAGTCATAGTCATGGCACAACCATGGGGAGGAGCAGTTGGTCCTCTAGCACTTGGTGCTCATCACACCCTTCCTAAGGGCATAAAAGATGTTCTTCCTAAATTTTATGGAGATGGTAAAGTCTCAGTAGATGAACATTTCAATGAATTCAACATAGAAACAACTATTTTAGTAGTGCAACATGAAGATGTAGCTGTTAGGATTTTTGCACAATCCTTGACGGAAGGAGCTGTAGAATGGCTTGGTCATTTGTCTGGAGGATCTATAACAAATTGGTAAACAATTCAGACAAAGTTTGAAATTCATTTCAAAGGCACTGATGACAAGAATTCTTTGTTGGCACAATTGACACAAATGAAGAAGGAAATCCATGAACCAATGAGGGACTATGTGGCTCGGTATAATAAAGTTATTTATAAAATTCCCACTGCCAAAAGACCCACTCCAAAAAACCAAAAATGTTTCTTTATAAACTCTATGCCCCCTAATATAGGTTTTCACTTAAGAAGGAGTAGGCCCGCAGATTTGGACGCTACCCAAAGCCAAGCCACTAAATTGGAGGATGATCTTATCATAGCTGAAAAATGGAGAAAAGATGTGCATACACCTCATTCCCAAGCCTCGACTTCCTCATCCACCTACCCAGTTGTCCAAAGACTCATGAATGATGTCATTGCTTTGAAAATATAGTTACCTAAGCAGGGATCTTCCCATCCTCCTATGTACCAAGATACTAGCCATAAGAAATCCAACCAATGGAAAAATTAAACTCCTCTTTTTCCCCCAACTCAGTCGAGGCTGCTCCAAAGGATGGAGTCATGTGTTTATTTCACCTCACAACATATCATGATGACAGTTCTTGTCCAGATATGTTGAGACATATTCAAATGGAGCCAACTAAAGATGTGTTAGGAGAGTGTACTGTAGAGGAAGTGGCTCAAGAGAGACTTGGAAACTTTGGCTCATATTATTTAGAATAGGAATCCAACTCTAAAAGAGGGTATATTATAGTCACTCTTGAAGACCCAATGCGTGCTATGTTGACATGTAATCAAAAGACTTCTAAGCATGCTCCCACGTTATCAAGTACTTTTCAAAAAACTCATGAACTAGCAAGTAATACTTACCCTTCCAATAAAAAATTTCATGATTCTAAAGCTTTACAAAAAAAGGAAGGTATGTCTTCTTTTGATATAGTTGAATTTTGTAAATCCTCTTCTATACAAATTTCCCTTACTAAATATTTAAAGTTAAATCCAAAAGAACTTGATAATCTAGTTAGGTATGTCCAAGGATATTACTCACCTTCTTCCCAAACCAATCAATGTACCAAAATAACTCAGCCACTGTAACTACCTCAGAAATGAAATGTGAAATTGATGAAATGGTAAAACCTAATCCTTTTTATATTTCCTTACTCCTTAATGGTCTCAAACTAAGTAATTGTATCATAGATTTGGGTGCCTCTAATAATATCATGCCATCATCTATTGCCAAAGCCTTAGGCTTGACTCTGAAATTTTTTTTTGGAAGATGCTATTCCATGGATGGTAAACAGGTGCCTTTGATTGGCCAAGTGAAAGATGTCCAAGATGTGTTAGCATCTTACCCAGACAAGAGGTTAAAGTTAACCATTTTAGTCACACATATTCCTATGAGCTATGGGATGCTATTGAGTAGAACTTTCTACAGAGACATGGGCGGGGAAATAAAAATGGATTGATAAAAATCTATTATATCCATAGGGAAGGAAAAGGTCAAGCTAGAACCTGAAGCTAAAAACAAGTATACTATATTCCCATCTGATGACCCAAAGGCACAAATCCTTTTGCAAGATTGTAAGTTTGGTAACTATATGATATTCTCAGAAGAGACATCCCCTGTTTCTATAGTATGTGGTGAAAATGAACAAATTTGGTTATTGGAGTTTCATGGTAGTTGTACTAGTGCAAGATCTGGGGTTGGTGTGGTATTTGAGGGCCCAAATGATGAATATATCCCGTTCTCTTTTAAGCTAGGATTTAAAAATACTAATAATAATGTTGAACATGAGGCCCTATTAATAGGTTTACGAGAAGCAAGGAAATTGGGGATTAAAGCAATTGCTATGAGAGGTGACGCGAAATTGATTGTTAAACAAGTGAAAGACCAATTCACAGTAAAAAATGAATGTCTCAAAAATTATAGGGACTTAGGCTGGGATGAAATTAATTATTTTGAAGCTTTTTCCATAGAGGCAATTCCCAAAAATTTAAATTCAAGAGTTGATTGTTGTGTCAGCGTCTCTATTGCTTCCTCACCCAGACTTCAAAACTGACACATATCAGGTTGAGATGATATATAGACCTACGGTTCCAAATAATATTGATCATCTGCAAGTGTTTGAAGATGATGGCTGAATTAACGATTTCATGACATGTGTAGAAGTTTTTTCATCTACTTACTTTGAAGGAATGGGTGAAAGGTGTGGTGAGTTTGGTTCTGAGTTGTCACTAGAAGAAGAAGTTGTTTAGCTGAAGAGTAATAAAATTCCCAAAGGTTTGGTTTCCCTAGAAAAATTATTTTCTTGGAAAGATGATAGTTTCATTTCAAGAAAAGACCCACATGCAGATGTGCAAAAAGAATATGACAAAGTGAATATTGGTACTTCAGATGAACCTCAGTGGATATTTGTAGGTAAGACCCTATCTGTTCAGGAAAAGAAAAACTTCCAGGTCTTGTTGACAACCTACATGGATGTTTTTGCCTAGAATTATGATGATCTTAAAGATTTTCAAAAAGGAGAATTTAGTCATTATATTCCCCTTAAACAGGAGTCAAAGCCCTTTCAGCAAAAACTTTGAAGCTATAATCCTAAAGTGTTAGAAGCAATTCTGAGAGAAGTACACAAGATGGTAAAAGCTAGGATCATTTATCCTATCCATTACTCAACCTGGATAGAAAGCATTGTCCCTGTGAGAAAGAAGAATGAAGAAATAAGGATCTACATAGATTTTTGCAATCTAAATTAGGCCAGCCTAAAAGATAATTATGCCTTTCCCAAGATGGAACATATTTTATAGACAGTTGCTAGATCAGAGATGATGTCTCTTCTCAACGGGTTTTTAGGGTATAACTAGGTAAGCATGTCAGACGGAGATAAACACAAGACCGCTTTCACCATGCCATGGGGGACTTTTTCTTATAATAGAATGCCCTTTGGGCTGATCAATGCAGGAGAGACCTTTCAAAGAGCAATCGATTCTTACTTTGCTGATATGAAAAATAGAATTATAGTGATTTATCTTGATGATTTGGAAGTTTACTCTAGAAGAAGGAAACATCACATTAGATACCTAAAATTAGTCCTATAGAGATGCAGGGACCATGGCATATCACTTAATCCAAAAAATCTATTTTTGGTGTAACAAAAAGAAAGCTGTTAGGCTATATTGTTTCCAAAGAAGGGATTAGGATTGATCTAGAGGATGTAAAGGCGATTCAGAAAATTAGTTTACCATTAACTAGAATAGGAGTTAAATCCTTCTTTGGTCAGATCAAATTTTTAAGAGCCTTCCTCCCATATTTTTCTGAGCTAACTATGCATATTGTAGGAATGATGAGTGAAAAACAATCATTTAAATGGACAGAAGATGGTAAAAAGGCTTTCAATGTGATAAAAACTACTGTAACTAAGGCACCCACTTTGGTTTATGCTGACTATAAAAAGGATTTCACTATTTACTATTATGCTTCTGATCACACCTTTTTAGGGATCCTTACCCAAAAAGATGCTTTTGGAAATGAAGTGCCAATTGCTTTTATGAGCACTCCTCTAAAGAAGCATGAGCTCAAATACTCTTCCATTGAAAAATAGGCTTTTGTTGTGGTAAAGTCAGTTAAGCAATTCAGGTTTTACATTCTAGACTCACACTCCATAGTGTATGTGCTTGATTCAGTAGTGAAAAGTTTACTTACTCAATAGGAAATAGCAATGAACAAGAGGGCGGCGTGGGTGACTATGATACAAGAGTATGCTTTTTTAATAAAACCTACCAAGCTGGTTCAAGGAAGAGGCCTTTGTAAGTTCATAGCTGAAAATTCAGAGCCATCAGAAGAATCAAGAGATGAAGTGTCTCAAGTGCTATTGGTCAGTCTGACCGACTCTTGGTTCTCTGACATAGCATATTTCCTCACTTATGGAGAATGTCCCATGCAATTGTCACCTAAGGAGAGACGTAATCTAAGATTACAAGTGGCAAAGTATGTAATATGGCAAAGCACCTTGTCTAAAAAAGGGCTAGATGGCACTTTTCTTAGATGTGTAGACAAAGAACAATAGATACAATTATTGAAAACTTTCCATGAGGAAGCTTGTGGAGGACACTTTTCATCATCTGTTACAACCTTCAAGATCCTTTGATATTTCTTTTATTGGCCAGGAATGTTCAAAGATGCATATGCATTTGTTAGAAGTTGCCAAAAGTGTCAGTTGTTTTCTAGAAGGCCTTAATTAGCTGCTCTTCCATCGAGGCCTGTTGTAGTGAATGAGCCTTTTAAGTAATGGGGGATAGATTTTATTTGCCTGATTAATCCTCAGTCAAGTGTGGGTCATGTTTATATCCTAACATCGACTGACTATTTCACTAAGTGGGTCAAAGCTATTCCCACTAAAAAAGAAAATTCACATGTAGTATGTGATTTCTTGAAGGATAATATTTTGGTGCACTTTGGAGCACCTCAAAATATCATGGCTGATAATGCTACTAATTTTTCATCTCAAGAACTGATTTTGTTTTGTTATGACCACAGTATTTCACTAGCTCATTCTTTAGACTATTTTCCTCAGGGTAATGGGCAAGTAGAGTCAAGTAATAAGAATTTGATTGCTATTATGATGAAATTGGTAGATAAAAGTGGTAAGAACTACCACAAGAAGCTGTATGAGGCCCTTTGGGCTGATAGGATCACTCCAAAAAGAGAAATTGGTATGGCACCTTTTGAGTTGGTCTATGGAGTAGGTGCTCAAGTGTCAATCCCTCTAGAATTGGCTGTAGCTAAGTTACAGATTGCCATTGAAGATCAAATGTTTACAAAATATTTGGAGAAAAGGATTTTACACTTGCAAAGGTTGGAAGAAGAAAGGGAGGCATTAGTTGACAGGACCACAAAACATCAAGTCAGGGTTAAGAACATATTTGACAGAAAGGCCAGGCCTAGAAAGTTTATGAAAGGAGATGAAGTGTTGCTTTGGGACAAGAGGAAGGCACCGAAAGGCACTCACAACAAGTTTGAATCACTATGGAAAGGGCCCTTCATTGTTACTAAAGAACTAGGATCCAATGCTTTTAAACTAGCCTACCCAGATGGAACGGTCTTACCATTTTCCTATAATAGGAAAGACCTTAAGTTTCTTAGATTCTAGCATCTGTTCCCTATGCATAGCTGTATATATTAGTTTTAGTTTGATTTTAGGTCATGTGTCTTTCCCTTTCTGTGTTGTGTGTTTTTCTAAGCCCTTTACAGCAGTTTGCGAAGCCAGATTTTTTGAGTTCTCTAAATTTTGAGAAAAGTGAGTCCCCAATCAAAGCCAATGTTAGTTCAAGTCTGGTACTTGTCCTTTTTCTTAAAGTGATTTCTAGAGTCGCCATGGTATTTTTGAAAAGCTCAAAGCTACTTAAACCCTCATGTCCAAACACTCACTGAAAGTGTCACCCTTTACTTTGTCTGTGTTTTGAAAATCAAAAGATTATTTGCTAACACTTTTCTTGAATAGGTTTGAACAGTCTTGAACACCCTTGACCACCCTTGAACTTAGTTCATACATTTTCAAGCGTGTTCAAGGTAGTTCATGTTATTGTAAGGTATGAAAGATGTACAAAACTGGTAGAAAATATTTCATGGTTGCGGTGTACGGAAAATTTAACTTTTCAAAGATGCAACATCAGTGATGACAGTGCAGAATATTCAGTACTAAAGACTAAGGTAGATGAGAAAATGGGAATATGTTTGAATAGTATCAAACACATGAGAACATCCTTGAAATTAGTTCAACACTTTTCTAGAGTGTTCAAGGATTTTGAAAAGTGACACAGGGTAGAAAAAGCATAAATCGTCACCACTCAGTGGTGGGTCCTACGAAAAAGAGCAGTTAATGCAGGAAAGTAATGGCGGCAGTTAAGTGCATCCAAGCTATCAAATTCATAATAAATCCATATGGCATGAAAGTTTGTGTGGGTGCTATTAATTAATTGCATGCGTAAAATATCATTTTATACCCTTAGCCTTTATTGCCTTAAAGATGGGTAATTAATGAAAAATCTTTGAGGTTTTCTATTTAAACCCTTCTTGGCATTCATTATTTTTGAAATTCTTTCATTGTATGTATATGGCTAGTCTGAAGGTAAGGGTTTTCAGAAGCTCCAGTGTGTGGAAGTATCTATAGGAACAAGGTAAGTCAGGTTGCACCCTCTATAGTGTTTTAATTTAAGCTTGTGAAATATACAAAAGATTCTGTGGCAGTTATCTATTTGTTTTTACAAGTATGAAGTCCACTTTTCACTTATTTGGAAGCATTTCTAGTCTGGTTTGTGAAAACCCCATTGTAGTAGACATAGATTTAGCAGGATATGATGTTGAGGGAATCCTAGATAGACTTTATAAGTGCTTAGAAAAGAAGGTCCCTGCTTTAGAAATGCTGCATAGCGGGCTATGCATAGCTACTTCTTTCCCACCTATAGTAATTTGTCCCGAGCTAATTCATGAATGTGTCCATAACTATTATCAATGGACTGAGTCAATTCTCAAGAAAGATGGTAGTTTCTTGCTAGCTGTAAACAAGGAAATTGTTTCTCCGGCTTTCTAAATTCTAGAGAAAACCTTTTCCTCTTTTTTTCCTTCACAGTCCCTTGTTAAATTCAAAGAAAACATGGATGCAAATCACACTTCCTTGGCCAAGCACTGGTTATTGAACCCATAGAGGGGAGGTTCCCATTTTCCCAAAAATTTTAATAGAAGTCATGTGCACCCGTATATTAGTGATGTCATGGTGATGTTGAAAAGAGTCAGAAGGTTACCAAAGTCCTATTTATTCTCAGATTGGTTGTTTTGTTATATTCAAGTTATTTTAGAAGGAAAATAGACACTGGATTAGGCTGAATTAATTGCCAGTTTGATGAGGGAATAACTTAACAATTCAAAACTCACAGGGTGTAGTTTCTTCATGTCTTCTTATCTCACGTACTGTTTAGCCTATAGTAGAAAATGGGACAGGATGATTCATGAACCTTGGTTTGATGGCATGTGTTTTTATGAGTATTTCCCCATTCTTCACAAAGATAATATAATTACGAACTACAGGAGAGTGCATGATAGTTTTATGGATAAACTCTGTTTTGAGTTCACTGGGGATTCTGCCAGGAAAATGAGTGCTAAGGCTCAGGAGTTTGTGACCAAATTTGGGTTTTTTAATACTCATTTCCCTAGATTCACTTATGTGAGAGTTGGTGGTTTTGAAGATTCCCCTACAAGATTGCCTAGGTATGCATTTTATTGCTTTATTTTTGTAGAGGTCTGTAGGCAGCTTAACACTGTACTTAGACGTTTCCTTCCTGAAGAGGAGTGGGAGAAAGTTTTCCCATTACAACAAGGTAAGTTATCATGTTATACTATTGTAGATGTAGCAAACATAGGGAGTGATATGAGTCATTTTGATTTCAAATATTATACAAAGAGGACTAGCTTTGATAAAAATATCTTTTCCAATGGGAGTCTAGGGATTAGATCCCATATGTTCCTAGTTCCCCATCTAGAAGATTTCTGGGAGGACTCTCCTAATGAGTCCCAAGTTAAGGAGAGAGATTATATTCAACTCTGCATTTGTCAAATTCTATCCATGAGGTTACAGTTCAATGTAGAAGGCCTGACAGATGATGGTTCAAACTTGGTTGAACCTAATGTCAAAAGATCCCTGGGAAATGAGGAATATGGTATTGATTGGTTAGTGGAGGAGGAAGATGAAATTAAATGTAGGACACATCATGTACTTCAATTAACTGAGGAATGGCTACAAGCAAGAAGAAAACACTCTAGTCCTAAGTCAATTCAACTTAAATCTTCACCTATATATTCCTCTTCCCCTATTTATAATCCTTATAAATCAATTGATAATGCAAGTGCATTGTGTAAGCAGCGGACTAAGGGTTCTAGGAAGAAATCTGTTGCAGAGCCTTCCCCTATGGTCTCACCTTAGTGAATTACTAGGCCAAAGTCTTGGTCACAAATTAAAGACAAGATTACTCAGTAAAATAAAGAAATAATCAACTTGGAAGATGACAAATTTGGGGATTTAAACTATCAAATTGGTGAAGATGAGAAAATAGGAAAGGACCTCTTTGATCTAGATGATCTGATTTTGGATTTGATGGATACTCCTACAAAGACAAGAGAACAACCAGCAACAACAAGTGTCACACCAAGATGTCTAACCACTTTAGTAGACAAGAAACAAAGCCTAGTTCTGGTATGTATCCCAGTGCAGGACATAGTCAGCAAGTACTTTCAAAAAACCCCCAAGGCCAAAAAAGTCAAGAGCATAGCATGAATGTTTGCTGATGCTAAAAATGAAAAGTGGACTATTGAAGTAGCCACCTATAGACCAAAAGATGAGAAGCAGGATGTTGCAGTGGAGGACTTTGAAGTTACTAAAATTGAACTAGGAACCATGGATAGGGCAGGAAAGAACCACATGTTCAAAGAGATAGCTCATCAGATGTTGATGACATCTTGGGAAGACAACAAGGAAAAGAAAGAAATGAAATAGACAATAGTGTCACTTTCCTAGTTCATAAAAACTTTCTACAACTTTGATGCCATGGCATTGATTCAATCCTCATAGGTATTCAATCCAAACTCAACAGAAAGTAAAAAATTGCTAAATCAAGTTGAGAGAGGTCAAACTTTGGTCTCTTTAGTTGATGAGTGGATGTCTCAAATACTTAGCAGTGGCCAATAGTACATCAAAGACTCACATTTAGTCCTCCATGATACAAAATCCATAATGGGAGAGTTGCAGATCCAATGACAAGTCTGGGATGGAGAAGAGGAAACATGGGTATCGACGATGAGGAAGTTCTTGGAAATAGAGAAGTATGGCTTCAGTAAATTCTGCACGGAAAAATCTTTGAAATGCACTAAGGAATCAATTTTCTTCATACTTAGAAAGAACATTAGATGACATATCTCTCTCATAAGAATCACCATTATAGAAACCAATGAATATGAGGCCGAGGCTAAAAAAATTTAGAAAGCTACTCTAAACAAGTTGAAGGTCAAAAACTTCACCTATACTTATCCATCAGTGTACAGTGAACAAGAATTGAAAGGCACTCTAGAAGCCTTTGACTCAGTGATAAAGATAATCAGAGATAAGGTTTATCCTATAGCCTTAGACCTTACTCAGATGGCAAGGATTGAATCAATTTTATATTTGTGTGTTGATCAGGTGCCAGGTGTGGTAGAAAAAGTGAAGAAGTTGAAGTGGAGTAAGGAGGCTTCCATGGCTTGGATTGTGAATTCCAAGATCCCGCATCTGTCATTTGCAAAGGAGCTGGTCCAGGTGTATAAAGAATGGAAACCTACCCAGTTGGTTGTGGAAGAAGAAAAGAGCCCATCAGGAAGTGAGGATCGTGCAATGGAAAAGGAACCAGATTTAGATAGTTAGATTTATTTGAATTAACATGCAAACTCTCAAGGACATGTGTCCTTTTCTGCTAGTTTTTATTTTGGTGGTGATAGTTTGAATTTAAAAGGTTAGAGGAACACATGTGGAAAAACCTGAGACTATTTTGAAAATAACAGACTTCATGTGATTGCCTGTGCCGTGATTTTTTGAAAATACATTATAGTTAAGTTTATCAAATGTGTGTCATTTGAAAACAATGAACAAGTGTCCTGTGTTGACATTTTGTTTACTCTACAATGTATGTGTCTGTTGATTCATAATTCTTGGAGTCTACCTATATGTTGTTGCCTTTTTTCCAATTAGTTGTCTATTTTCATTGAATCTATTAAAAGAAAAACTGTGCTTTTTCTTTCCTTATCATTTTTCTATTATTAAGGTATTTCTGCAATACTTCTCATCTATGAATGTTGAAGTAAGCTTTCTAAACTTTCGGGTTAAAATCTGAATTTCAGAATTAGATATTATTTATAAGATATCTCTAGGGATTTTTACCTAGGATTAATTCAAAGGGAAGAAAGTTCAAATCATTAACCCAACTGTTACGGTCATTTTTCTTTCAAAAGGGCTATAGAGTTTTCCTATAAATGATTTACAGAGAGACAAATCTGTTCGCTAACATACCTATATACAAGTTCATGCAAGAAGAAGAGCTAGAAGTTTCTAACCTAATGAAAGTCAGAATAATGCACCTAGTTGAACTTGATGAAATCATAAGAGAGGGTCAGAAAGAGAACATAAAGTTGCAACAAAAGATGATGTATCTATTTGATAAAAGAGCATGTTGCAGAAATTTTATACCTGGTGACCTTGTACTCTAATGGAATGTGAGAACAAAGGATAAAGGTAAGCATAAAAATTTTGAATCTTTTATGGCTTGGTCCCTTTATTGTTTCTTAGAGTTTTGGTAAAGATTCTTATATCTTGAAAAACATGAATGAGGAGGAATATGAATTTCCAAGGCATGGGTAGTTATTGAAACCTTTTTTTAGTTGAAAGTGAAAATTTTATGCACAGTGAATATCTCTGTATTTTATGTAAATAAGGTTTGTTTCTTTCAGTCGTGTGTTTCTTTCTGCAATAGGTTAGTCAGCATCTTTTGAAGTGGTCTACAACCAGAGATTCAATGGTTATTGATATAAACTTTCATTTACACATCCTTAGATAGAGCCACTGTTGGTTGTATTTCCAGTTTTGTATTTTGCCCAGTAAAATTTTGAAGTTCCCAGTCATTTATGTGCTCAAGAGTTGAAATTTCTATCTAAAATTGTTTAAATATGTCTACAAATGATGTTTTTATCCTTAAACCTAGTGAAATATGCAAAAAACCTAAGTCCTATGGTTACCTCTATTTGAAAATGCAAAAAACGCTAAATTTTTAGTCAAGTTTCTACTTTGAAGTTACTTTTTTGTAACTTAAGTTCTAAAAATAAATCATGTGATTTTAAGTTAGTCACTTAATCTTATGAAGTGAAGAGAATATTCCATTCTGTTTAGAGACTTGGTGAAAAGCCTTTGTTGTGTTATCTCCTAATGAAAAGAATATACCTTAAGGGATATGGAGATTTAGTGACAACCTTCCATCTTAATTCAGATCCAACGGTGGTCGGGAAGTCTTTGAATAAAATCTATAGTTTGAAAATCATCTAGCGACACTGAGTTTCCACAGTCGCGAAGTCTCCTAAACAAACCTAAGTTAGATGCTGGTTTCAATATTAGTGTTGTCACCTAGTCACAAAAGAAATCAAGGGTTAAGTTAAAAGTCAAGAGACTTGGCGACAACCATTAGATGAAAACAGATCCAATGACAGTCACGATGTCACTGTAAAAGTTTGAAAAGTCAAAGGTGATCTGGTGATTAGGAGACAAAGGGATAATTGAGACACATGTTTATCAGTCGTGTAGTCTCTAATAAAAGTTTAAAATGAAATGTACACCTGGTGACTTGGAGATAACATTTGTGAAGTCTCATGAAAAATTAGGGTTTTCTTTGAAGATCTGGAGACTCAACACAAACTGTTAGATGCAGCTAAAGAAAGATCAATGGTAGTTGGGTTATCTCTAGATGAAAATAATAAAGGTAAAATTATACAACAATTAAGAGATAAAGGTATTAGTTGTATTGTCTCCAAATAAACCATGAGTCAAAAGATTTGTTCAATGACAAGGAGATTAAAAAGTTACCAAGTCTCTTGAGTGAACCATGGTTAAAAGATCAGTTAGTAGATGGCTCAATTGCAGTGTCTCTGAAATAATATGGGTTAAGTGAATTCATCTAGCGATAAGGAGATAACCATTGATCAGAAGGAAGATCCAATGGTAGTCGCTAAGTCTTGGTATGAAACCACAGTTAAAGTAAACATTCAGTGACAATGAGATTACACAGTTGCAAGGTCACTAGAAGTAGAACCAGAGTTAAAGTAAAGACTTTTCATCAGCGCCAAGATGTACAGTTGCCAGCAAATATAAATTTAGAGATTTATGAAAAGTGTATTAAAGGGTAGCTAAGCTATATGACAAATAGCCAATTAGATTGAAACTAGATCTTGTTTGAATATAATACAGTTTTTTATCAGAAAGTACTCATTCATATTTGATTTCCTGTCACTTTCAGAGGCTATGGCTAGAATAGAAATTGATTTCACAGCATGAGGAATTGAAGCCAGAAGTGATTGGTTTGCAATTATGTGAATTATGCATTGATGATTCAGAGATAAACAAGGGTTACCATCAATCATTGCTTCTTACCAAGAGTTTATTATTTTCAGAGTGAGAATTTACTAAGTTATCAGTGTGTGTAGAAAATAGAGTTTCTTAGATTTACAGGGTAAAATAAGCCAATTTTTATTCTAGAATTTGGGGAATTCAAGTGGTTATCATTGCTCCAAAAAAAATTAAGTGATTAACAGTTGGAATTGAGTGATTTGGAGAATATATTTGTCTCAATATTAGTGAGATAAATTGGAATAGAATAGTAGGAAAGATGAGTCAGGCAATGAGTGTAGCTTCTACGAGTAGAAGAGGTGGTGATGCTGATGATGACATGAAAGGGAAGTAGAATTATTCTAAAGAATTCATCTCTTTGTTGCTTGGATAAAGCCATAATAGAAAGGTAAATGCCAATACTATCATAGATGATTTGCACTTCATTAGGGATGCTAAAACTCTAGGCTCTTCTGGTTATTCCCCTTTCAATTACTTTTATAATAATAGTGATGAAGCTGTGCCAATTTAGAACCCATGGACTTGTGGACTAGCGAATTTAATAGTCCCTAACATCTTCAAAGATGCTGATTTCATCTTAGAAATGGCTAGTAGGTATGATGCCCTAACCAAGACTATAAAAATGGATGATGGGAAAACCCTAGTAACCCTATATAGGAACTCGTTCATGAAAGAATTCAATGTATATCATCCAATGGCCACAGAGATAAATTTGAAAAGTTTAGAGAATAGGTATACAATAGAATCTAGCATTACTTCCAAATTGATCCAAAAGTATCATGTGCCAAGGAGAATGAAGAATTACATTGCACCCATCCTAGGAACTGCCCATACTACTACAAAGACCTCAACTTATATAAGAAGTATATCTCCTATGCATTGTAGAGAGTGTTGGGAAAGGATGGAGGACCCGAGAGAATCACCTCAGATGTCCTTATGATGGTCCTAGATATGCAGAGCCCTCATATCATTACCAATTATGATTATATCCAATATATAATTGATAAAATGCATCAGGGATTTATTGATATCCATAAAAATGAAGACAACCCCAAATTCATGCATTATTCCATTTTAATGCATTTGATTTTGTACTACAACTTTCCTATCATGAATTTCCAGTAATTGAGGCCTTTGAGGTTTCATCAAAATTATGCTAACCCCATTCAGTTTTGGTTGAGAGTGTGGAACTACACTTCTAGAGAACAAGAATTCTGTGCTTTTGAAAATTGGATAGTTTATCCAATACTTAAGTGTCTAGGAGTAGAAAAGACAAGACTACTAGTGAAGGTGATGCAACTACTCAGGCCATGTGAGTATTTTGATAAGTGGCCAGGAGACCATAATTGGGGAGAATTCTATTATGAGAAGAAATTCACTTTGATCAGGGTTTATGGTTGTACTCACCCACCCTATGTTTTACCATTCCATGTGCCACCCAAGATTGTAGCAATGGAATTTATCAGACAGTTAATTTTGATAGACAAGGAGCACCTGGATCCCCATAGAAAGGGAACATTCACCCCTAGACAGTTCAAAATTTATAACTTTACAATTGGTAAAAGGGTAATAGATCTAGTAAATAATTGGATGAGTAAATACATAATGAATGTAGCCCTCTATTAATATATAGACACAGAAGTATTTATATTAAGTGCCAAGAAACTCTTGACACTCAATATTCCATATACAAAAGATCATGAGGAATGCATGGAAGAAGATCTCATAAGGAATATATTAGAGGATGAGGAGGTCGATAAAAGGGCTTAAAAATTTAATGAATTGATGGACTTGGAAAGGCAAGTGAAGAGAAAGGGCATCTCTTTTGGGGGTTTCTTCCCAAATTCGCCATACTTGAAAAGATTTGATGCCATTATTGAGTCCCATACTCTGTCTTGTAATCAACTTGCAGATGCACTTGTAGTGCCAGAAAAGGGCCATAAAGGGCATTCATCATCAAAGTATGAAGATGATAGTTATGAGGAGTATTTATTTCCTAGCTCTCCTCTAGTAAATCATGCATTTGTTGAAGAACAGGCAGTTGAGTGAGAGAATATAATTGACCTAACAGAGGTCTCAGAGACTAAGGTCACTAATGAGCCCCCACTAAAGAAACAAAGAAAAGAAGTAGGGGAGCCATCATAGAAGAAAGAGAAGAAAAAAGATAGAATTGGTGCTCTTATCACTGTTGATAGAGCCTATGACCACTAGTTAAGGAAACATATAAGAGTAGGGAAGAAGCTCTAGAAAAATGATGAAGAGGAGATAGAGTTACCTCTCATGACATGTACTAATGAAATATTGCTACACCAAGAGTAATTCTTAAAAGATGGAAATTTCATCAAGACCAAAGAGTTAAAAGAGTTCCTCATTTGGAACAAACAATAGGAAGTTGGTGTACAACTGCAATTGGTAGGAGGAGATTCGGTGACAAGTGTGGCTTTACAAGTATTACAGGATTATGATCCTGAATTAGAGCAAATCACATCGAAGGAAGAAAGGCAATTGGTGAAGTCTAGTGGGATGTTATTGGTGGAAGGATGGGACTTGGCCTCTGCCTTCATCATTAATTAGATAAGGAAACAACCTTATGTAAATTTTTCATCGGAGACACAGGTTGGAGAGATGATCAGAGGATTTGTATACAATCCAAAGTCCCAGGCTTTAGCAATGTGGAGCCTAGCTCCAAAAGATCAAAAGCCATCCCTGATAAACATACAAGAGAAGATGGAAGGGAACAAGATCACCTGATCTATCCAAAATATAAGAGACTTGGAGATTTCTCAAGTGCTCACCCATTTTCATTGTTTAATGAGGCCAAAGTTTCCCAAATGTCTGAAAGATTTAAGAAACTAACTAGTGAAACTGGTGATATAGTCAAGGACATGGAGTTGGCTCTGATCAAGATCAAAGCACAAGAGAAGATGATAGCAGAGCTTACAAAAAAACAACTTGATATGCCAGAGGTTTCCCTTGTAGAGCAGAAAGAGGTAAAAGATGTAGAGATACAAACAGATGAAACATAGCATGTTGCAGTAGAAACATGGTAGGGTACTGATGAACATAATGAAGTTGTTTTGGGTGCACTGATAGAAATTTTGCAGCATAGGGTAAACATAATAAGGGATAAGATTGATATAGTTTATGGAGCTTATGGAAAATTGCCAGGCTTGCAAGTAGAATTCAATCATTTTTTCCAAATATTGAACTCGTATTATGCAACATGGTCAGACAGATATGGAAAGATACAACAAAGTTCTAGATGAAGCATTTAAAGCAGAAATTTTTTTTAATAAGTTCATCATAGATGTCAAGAGTATTACTGATGCCAAGTGGGAGAGACAAAATACCCATTTGGAGAACATATAGAGCTTTGAATGGGTGAAAGAAGAAGTTGTTACAACATGGGACATATTAACAAAGCCTAAGAAGAAAAAGCATGTCACTGTTGACTTGGACATAATGGATGAAGAATAGGAGGACACATGGCACCTATTCTTTGAGCACATGAAGGTTAGCTATCATAAAAACTAGTGTAAATTAGCCTGTATTGGTGGTCACTAGGTCTCGTTGCAAATATCAGATGCTATCCTAAACATATACAGACAAAGGTGCCAAAGATTACAAGAAGACAAAGAACAAATCAAATCTTATTCTTCATTTTTGTCCATCCACCACTTGGTTCTTTCCTGTCTTTTGTCCTTTCTATTTTTTAGGTTTAGGTCTTAAAACCATCCAAAGCTTGTAGCATCCTTACTTATTACAGATTACAAGATGGTTTTATCCTATAAATAGAGCTTATTGTAACATTTTGAAAGATGATGGAATATAATTACAAGGCAGACTACTACAATTTTGTTTGAGCCTCTATACTTTTTGTCTATTGTATGTATTTTGAAGCAGTCAGACATTAATAAAATACATTGAAATCTCTATTTTATATCTTTTGTTGTCTCTTTTATTTCTATTCAAGATTTTATGTGTTTATTTGTAAGGCATCTAAATACATCAACTGCAAGGTAGTTTTGCAGTCATTTGTGAGGTCCTTCAAGGAAGGAATAATTCTTTCATATGATTCCTGGAAGCTGAATATTGATGTTTAGGATCTAATGAACAAATATATAGGAGTGAGTGGATATTTTTTAAGGCATGCTATCTAGGTTGCAATCATTTTCATTAGTCACCTAATTTTGGATTTGCATTCAAGATTGACTCTATAGCCCATAGGATCAGGCATTGGCTTATATTTTTGCAAGTAATTGTTCAATCATCCAACATTTAAGAACAATCATTAAAATACATTACATTTATAAGAAAGCATACATTCATAAGCAATTGTACTCATAGAGTATACAATTCAAGTCCGTTGATTCCTTCAAGAGAGAATCAAATAGGTTATCCCTCCTAAGTTCATAACAACTATAAAAGGAAGAAGGATGAGAATCCTTATTGCATTACTATTTGTTGTTGTCAAAATACTAGTTTGGCTCATTAAGCTCTACATCAGGTTATTCATAGTTATATACTTATTGATATAGTAAAAGGCATTCACCAAGCTAGTAAGAAGACATAATCCACTATAAAGTATTGTAAAATCAGTAATCATTAAAAGGTAATACCTTCCTGAGTCAGTGGATCTCAAAAAAGGAGGATCATATCCAATCCTCATCAATTAGGATTTTCTTGCATATAGGAATATTGGAAATATACAAGAGCAAGCATTCATACTGGTTTTAAAAGGTACTTGCAAGAAAAATACCTAACAGATCTCATGATGATGTTCAGTAAGTCTTTGTATTTATGACTCATTCTCTTGTAGATTTTTAGTGATCTTCCTCCTTTCATTAATTACTAGTGTTCTTTCTTGTTCAGCTTGTCTAGCATTATTCATAACCTTAATCATTCTTACCATTTGTGTCTCTTGAATGATTTGTAGTGATTTCACTTGTCTAGCCAGATGTTGATTGATTTCATTTATACTTGTAATGCTTCCTTCAGATATGGCTAATGTATTGCTAGATATAGATCCCTATGAAGCAAATAAATTAGGTATCTCTTCTTCATGATAGTCTGTTTCATTACAGAAAGATGGCATTACCTTTCTTTCATCTAGTAGCTCTCTCATCTTGACTCTAGCTTCTTTATATTTTTCATAGAAGATCAGTATCTCTAACTTCTGATTCTCAATACTCTTGTCTAGCTTAAACCTTTCCATTATATGATCTTTTCTCTTAAGTATTTAAAATTTTCCAAAAAAGAGATCTAGCTTTGATACTAATTGTTGGAAATAATGGAATGGTGTGTACTAAGACGGAAGGTTTGAATCAGTGCCCTTTATAACTTTTAGTCAATTAACCTTAATCCCTTAGTAATCAATTCCTTGCATTACCGACCATATGTTCTATTCTTATCTTATGCATGTTATATTAGTTCATAAACTTAATTTGCATGTAAACATTCATAGAAACATTCATGAAACGTAATGACACATGACACAAGATTTGGTAACACAAAAAATCCATGTTAGAAGGTAAAAACTGCAGTGGGGATGAAACCCACAAAACTTCACTATCTGTAGAATGGAAGGGGCTGGTTAAGGCTTACAAGTTTGATCACTTCTAATGATCTTACCCTGTTAGGAGTAACATGTTTATACTGGTTAAGGTATACTTTGTTAAGAGCTTTAGCAACACTATTTAGTGTGCACTCAATTAAGAGATTTATAAAGGAATGTTAAATCCACCTTCTCAAAGGATTTCTTCTATTTTCTGCACTTGTTATAATGTAATAAAAAATATTTATTGACCTGAGTATATGCAATCTAGAATTTCTGATTACATATCCATTAAAGATTACAATATGATGTGTCACCTATAGTGACTGATTAATACCCCTATTCTGCTCAGTAGCCTTGAATCTTGTTCTTGGTAACTGATTCCATCATTTGTTGTTCTTCTACATAAAACTCTATCTCTGATCCTTAGATATACTCTTCAGCTACAATCATCATCACATCACTTTGTTTTAATTGATTACACATTTATTTATACATTGAATTTGACCTAAATGAGTTTCATGCATGACAATGATAACTCTATGATCAAAGGTTTACAACTTGACCTTGATCTCCTAGTTTTCATGTTTTCAATTAGTTAGACTGATTAAAAAAATTACAATTACATTTCTTGTCGCTTAAGAAATTGATTTAAAGAAAATTAAAAAGATAAATATAAAACATAAGTGTTTTATCTGACGTGTAAGTCAGATCTACATTTCTTAGGATTATAACTATTTCTCAGTAGACTGGTGCTCGGGTTGCTCTGTAGTCTTCATGTCAGGTTCCACTTCAATATTTTTGGGTTGCACTTGTAAACTATGTCGTCAGTTTACATTGTAACCTGCTCTATCGGGTTACACTATAAACTTCATTGTCGGTTTCCCTTGTGAAGTTGTCTGTCGAGTTGCACTAAACCTTTCTTTCAGTGTTGGTGTTACTGATGCTTCAAAACTAATTTCTTTTGCATACTAATGGAAAAATATGTCTTCATTATTATGCACAATTGGAACACTATAACATACCACAAAATTGTGTTTTCCCTAGGGCATCATGTATTTTCCATACAAGCATTGCATGGAATTGAAATTTTATTTGTCCTATTGGTCTAGAGATGTCATACATAGTGACACCATTCCATAACTCCACCAATTCATTGATAAGAGGCTCAGTATATACATTCATATCTTTAACTTGGTACTTACCTAGTTGAATGAACAAAAACAATACATGATTATTATGACCATTTTACAGTAGTATTTATAATTTAATGTAAATGACTAATAAATGAAGAAACCTTTTTTTCAATCCTTAGTTGAAGATGCTAGGGAATGGTTTAGAGGAATATCTAATGGTTCTATGGCATCTATGGATGAATTGATAGATTTATTTAAAGATCAGTATGGTGATAAAACAAATGAGGGATTCTTGTTGAATGAATTCAAAAATATAAAGAAAAATTTCAATGAGGAGGTTACAAAATTCAATACAAGATTCTAAAGAGCTATGCATAAGCTTTTCCAGAAGATAAAAATTGATGAAAAGGCATGTCTTGACACATATTTGAATGATTTTGATTTGAAAATGGGATATTCTCTCAGAGATAAGAATCCAAGAATCCTTACTGATGCATATAAGACAACAGTTAATATAGAGATGAATAGAAGAGTGTCAGGAAAATTGGGTAGAAGGGATGATGGGCGGTTTAGTAGGATCATCCAAAAAGAACTAGAATATAAAAAACTATTAAGCTCCAAAAAATTCAACCACAAAACTTCTTAGACATCAAATTCTAACCAAATTAATGATAGAGATAAACTTAGATGCACTCCAAGTTAATCTTATTGACTAATAATAAAAAAGGAACATTGAAGTTACAATATCAAAAATATATTTTTATATAAGGAGATTCATATTGGAAAAATAGAGATAAGATTTTATTGTTCTTCTTAGATCCTTATCAATCAAAGGAATTCCTTTAGCAAATGCATGAAGGAGTTTGTGGTGGCCATTATACTAGAAAAACTACATCCCATAAAATCTTGAGGGTGAGATATTATTGGCTGACACTTTTTTTAGATACTTGTAAATTTATTCAAAATTTTGAATCATGTCAGAAGTTCTCAGGGATATTGAAATTTTCAAGTGCATTTTCATTAAAACCAATGACATCTGATGCTGCTTTTTATCAATGGGGGATTGATTTTATAGGATAACTCAATCAGTCTTCAAACGGGAAACATAGATGTATTCTTGTTTCTACTAATTATTTCACTAAATGGATTGAAGAAATCCCTACAAGAAGGGAAAAAAACAAGATTGTGATGGATTGTATCCTTGACAATATCATCATCAGGTTTAGGATCCCAATCAGATTAATCATGGATAATTCTATGTGTTTTAGGTAAGATGATTTCATTGATTTATACAAGTCATGTGGCATCCAAGTTTCATATTCATCACCTTATCATCCTTAGGGAAATGGACAGGCAGAATCAAGTAACAAGAGCTTGATGAAAATTATTAAGAGGGTTATGGACAAAAACATGAAGACATGAGACTCCAAGTTCAAATTTATTCCATGGGAAGATAACATTACTATTAAAAAATAAAAAAGGTAAATCACCTTTTGAACTTGAATATGGAGTGAATGCTCAATTTCTAGTAAATAATTTGTTGTCAATTTAAAAATTTATTCAAGAATATGATGATGATATATCAAATTCCTTGCAATATAGAATAATGCAATTGATAGAACAAGATGAGGTAAGAAGATAAAATCAAAATAAAAACTTGAAGTTACAACAATAGGCTAAGTATCTATTTCATAAAAGGACATTTGTAGGATATTTTGATGTCACTGATTTAGTTTTAATGTGGAATGAAAAGTTATGGATAAAGGTAAGCATGGAAAATTTGAAGCCCTAAGGCTAGGGCCATATGTTATTACAAAACAATATGGACATGATTCATATTTCTTGCAGGATTTCAATGGTTTAATTCAAGAATTACCTATGCATGTACAATTTTTTTAAAAATTCTTCAACTAAATCCAACAAGCATGCATACTTGTAAATATTTGTGTATAGTCTGGTTTTTTGTTTGGTCTTGGTTCATTTTTTCTTCTTGTTTTGCGTCCCAAAGTTTTGTATCCTCATGTTGATTGGTCTAATCAATTTTACCTTGCAAGAGCCAATGAGGGAGTTGTTAAATTTTGTAATTTTATTGGTCTTGGCCTGGTTTTACATTGTGAAATCTTATGTAAATCTCAAAACCCTTTAATCTTTCTATTAGTCCCTAAAACCCTAAACCCTATTAAGCCATAAGACTTTTTCATTATATTTTTATGTTGATTTTCAATCATGAGTTTCTAGGTCACTTAAGGTAAAACAATGTCTCATTTTACATTCAGGTGACCGACCCCTTGGTCTCTTTTCCTAACATAATTGGTTGATTATTTTAACCTTAATGTATGTACTACTTTTGCATCTATTAATCAAACTAGTCACATGTTACTGGTCTGAGGCCTTTTAGTCATAACCTTCATCAACCCCCTTCTTTCTAACTACTTGTTTCATCGGTCATGCCCTTGACCATGTCTTTGGTTTTAAAATCTTTCTCTACGTATAAACGTGGATGGTTGAGATGTTCTTGTGCTTGCGTGATTAAAAAAACCTTCTCACTCAACTAAAGGGTACAATGGTGAAGGGTTAGTCCCACATCAGTTGGTCACATAGTTCAACAAATCATATCCTACCAAGTGCCCAAACTTCAAGCTTGCGAGCCTGGCTGTCTTTCAGTTGTGAAGGGTGTTAACTTCTAATCATGTCCATCAAGATTAGTGAATGACAATCTATTGTTGGAATAAAATACCACTGAAATGGGGGGTGAATCGGTGGTATAAAATTTTCAAGAGACTTTAGATAATCTTTTGTAACATAACAAATGTGAGGACTTTTAGAACCTTTTTGATCTACTCAACATGGTCAACTATAATGAATGTAAACCTAAAAGGTAATTAATAGTTATCCTATGAAAATCAAATGAACTTAAATATTTAATGGTACATGGTGAGAATATTAATATTAAAGACAAACACATCAAAGATAACAAAAATAGATAACACAAGGGATGCCTTAAGTGGAAACCTTCTAGGGGAATAAAACCACTTGAAATGCCTCACTGACTTAATTTAAAATGTTTTTTACAAATGCCTCACTAGTTTTTATGTCTCACTGAAAAAGATGCTTCACTGGCTAGTATATGTGTCTCACTGACATAAATGCCTTGCTGGCCTTATCAACATATTTCTGGACTTACAATGCATCACTGGACATACAATACCGAATGCATGAAGAAAATGGTTACACAGGGTTGCTTTGTTTCTAAACTAACACATTCTATATCCTAAAGATTCATTAGATCTGGAATCTTTAAAATATAAAAAATATCAATTCATAAAACCTATTTTTCATACTCCTTGCAAGACTTCATTATTGGAATATGATTATCCTTTTTTCACTCTCTCTATATTTGTATATCAATAATGATTCCAAATAAAACATATATAGTGTTCCTTAGAAAGAAATGGAACCAAAATTGCCATGAATTGATTCTGATCAACTATTTATATAACTATCATCATATAAAACTAAAATCCCAAAGGACAATCAATTTGTTTTGAATAATATTTCTGCTCCAAATAATAGATATAATGAAATCACCAAATAAGAACTGCCATCAAGTAATGATTTTAAGCGATCATGTAATTGGGCTTAACTAATTGTTATTAAAAACTTTAAGAAACAAACTCAACATGTAAACCCATACTCCATAATGACCCAACCTCGAGTTACTATACTAGATAGAGTAAATGTAAGTATACATCCAACTAAAACTATTGAGGAAAGAACCCTAACTTGAATAACCCAACACAAGATTTTATAGAAAATGTAAGAACAAATGCAAACTCATAACATATATTTTAACCCAAGAACCCCTTGACTTGATTTGAGGTGGTGTTTTATTAGAAAAATATCATTATATGTAAAATACATAAATAGGGTTAGACAAAAACAAACTTTGATAGAATAGTTATTGACAAACTAATCATAGATTATTTGATAATTAAAGCCCTTCAAAAATAGGCTTTTGTCACATATTATAAAGGCACAAAACAAAACACACTATTGATAGACGCAAAAATGGATTAACCTTTAACAAAAATAATCAATAGAGAGAAATCACACAACCAATATTTTAAAGATAAGAGAGAATGCAGAAAATAATACAAGGAAGAAAGACACTTGTCATGATCAAACCTTGCACATCCTTCTCTAAATCACATGATATCTGCACAATAATCTCCTTCACAACCTTTCCAAAATCTTTCTCAACCAACTACCAAGAAACTAATCAAGAGTGTCTCATGCGTCTATCACCACCGTACTTTCAGTCATTCCAATACCCTAGCACAATTGGGTAGTGCCCTATCTCCATTGAGCTAGGGTTTCAAATAAAAAGCAAAAAATAATTGTAATTCATCCTTTGCATATACCAATAAGCATAAGGGATATCATTATACATTCTGATAAATTTCAAAAACTTTCATGTCTATGACCTTGGTTTAATGTGCCAATGTAAAAATTTCTCCATATTAGGTAAGGTCGACCAAAATGCATATCCTATATATAACTTTTTAAGTACCTTGGTCATATCTTTTAAGTAATGTTTTATTAACTAAAGTGATTACAAATACAAGGCACACATGTGATATGAAAATTAAAGATGATCTTAATACATGTTTCATGTCATCACTGTCATGATCAAACCAACATAAACATAATGCAAAGTAGTCCAACCTATATATGTCAGCTTGTGAAGAGAAGAATTTAATGCAATTAAATGGATGTATCACTACTACTACTCATGTGATCACCAATCTATTCATCGATCATCATATGAATATATATCAACCTTATAAATTCCAATGTATAGATGTCAATCCCAAATGATGCTCATCAACCTAAATATCTGAGCATCATACTAAATACATCAAATATGTGTCAAACAAGTACAAAGTACAAAGTTGTATCATAAGTCATGTAGCATTGAATCAAGTGTATTAATTTCATCAAGACCATATATCAAGTACCCTATCATACTATTGAATTATATGTTATGTCATCTAATCAAGTGATATAATGAACTAAAATGTAAATACCAAAATGACATTAAGTGAAAATGCCTTCACATGATTCAAACCAATATGGTCAAGTCACAAATGATTCAAGTCAAATGAGCATGCCACTATGAATGATTAAGGAATGTTTCCATTATGTAATCCACTAGGTAGACCTAAAACAGGCTCGCATCTCAAATTTCTCAATACTTTTTTGATCTATCAGGCTTGTGCCTCCCCTCCTTTTGATTTCATTTCCGAGGAGGCAGTACCATTATATCAACAGTCTGGTTCACATCAACAAGTTCAGTTTCTAGGGGTATTAGGCCCTATTTCAAATAAAAAAATGAATCAAGTGATTCTTATCACTATCTCTATAGGCATATCAGGTTCATCGCACCATATCAATCTGATAACCTCTCTCAATTGGGTAATTGGCTTCATCAGGACCCATATCAAGTCAATTATCCTAAGAAATACATCAAATGGAAATCAGTATCATTGCACCACATCAGGTTGATTCATCATTCAAACCTAATCTAAAATTGGGAAATATTCTTGGACGGACATTCAATTTCATCGCTTCACATCAAGCTGGATGCTCAAACTCTTTTTATCACCCTTCAGTCAATCAAGCCCAGAGCTGATATCCTCAGATCTCTCTATTAGTATTTTCAGAATCAAGTCTAGAGATGATATCTTCAAATTTATACCGATCTTCATCTAATCAAGATTAGAGTCAATCTAATCAGTCTTCACTTAATCAAGCTCGGAGATGATATCTTCAAACCTTTAATTGATCTTCATTTGATCAATTTCCAAATTGGTTTTGATGTGTGAGATATTTTCATCACTTTACATCAAGCTATTTCCTGATCCAATCAAAATTCACATGTTCTTTGACTGTCTGAGGTCTAGCTAGCGAAGGTCTAGCCTGTTTGAATGCCACTATGTAATCACCTAAAATTGGTCTATAAAACCTATGGCCCCTACTTCCAATTATTTTGTCTTAAATAAATTCTAAAATCTAAGACATTATTTCTAGACTCTAATTATGAGACAAGTTAATCAAACTTGCATACATAATCTCAAACCTATCTTGTTGAATCAAATAATCAATCATCCAAACCTAAATCTTAAAATGCATAAAACATTGGGATAAATCAAAAAGTCCTAAGTCCCTTTTAAAATCAAAAAGTGAACCCATTCACACATGGGTGTGCACTCAAAAATCAAAATAAAACAAATAAAAGGGAAAATACCAATTTGTCTTATTCTCCACAAAATTTGACCAATCAAATACACTACGCTTAGCTCACATGGATTGAGGGAAGTTGCATCTCCACCATTGATCATTTCCTTTTTCCTCTTAATCTCAACCACCCATTTCTTGGAATCTTTTATAAAAGGGATAGCTCCCTTTCTCATGGAACTAGAAGAATATTTAGAGTAGAGTTATAATGCTATTTTCATTCTAGATCTTATTTTGTGCACTCATAGTTGTTGCTTGCATAGTAGTTTACTTGCATTCTTGCATTGTTAGCTTCATTTCTTAGTTTAATAGAATTCTAGTTTCCTTTCATAGCTTAATGTAAATGTATTGTTCTTCTCATTTGATAGCTTAATCTTTCATCTTATTTCTATTCCTAGTTGTTATTCATTTAGTTTTCTAGTTCATGCATTTCCATTTTCAAAGCTTTCAAGAGAAAAGTATGCAAGTTTGTGCATCTTGCTCCATCTTACATTTAATCTTCTATTTTGGAGTAGTCAAGTCACTGATTATCCATGTCCAATTTGATGGGAAACTCATGAGAATCACACTCGCTTCAACTAGGAAGCAATACGCTAGATTCAAGGGTTTTTATGCTTTGTTTGATCTTCCTTTTGATACTAACCCCTTTGATGTAATGGTTTATTGAAGTGTTTGGTTGCAGATTTTAATTACAGATTTTACCACACACATTTGGCGCCCACCGTGGGGCAGAAAATTGATTTTTGCCACATTTTTCCCACATTTTATGACAAAATTGTGCTTTTTTTTGTATGAATTCTATTGAAAAATTGTATGAAAATTCACGAGTCTGTAGTTTTTCATTTGGGAATAATAGTTTTGTCGCACGAGTCTTCTTTCTGCTTATTTTTTCATTTCAAGGGATTTCATTTGTCGTATGATCTTTGATCATTGCATGTTTTTTGTTGGGAATATATATATATA
>MU224005.1:1900175-1937839 GCA_018584345.1 Thuja plicata
ATATATATATATTGTCATATGATTTTTGACTCCAGTCTGTTCTCTATGTTTTTTCATCTCGGAAACAGTGAACATTTTTAAGGGTCATAATGAGCTAATCTTGATTTCATGACTTGTGGCATGTTTTGTGTGACACTTTTTCTCTCTGGTTTTGTAGCTTAACTAGTTTTTGCAGGACGTTTTGAGGAATATTTTCTTGTCAAAGCTTCACTAGCACACTTTTTTCTTGAAAAATTACTAATGGTTTGTGTCTGTAGGATGCTTTGAGAGAAGAAAGTTGAAAACTACTAATGCTAGTGTTTGTAGGTTGCCTTGACTTCATCAACCAAACAAATTGTGAGCTTTCTTAGATGATTTCTTAGGCACGTAGCTTAACTAGGGTGTTTTTTGTTTGTGCAAAGTTAGACATTAGTGGATTATGCTCTTCTCTCTTTGAGAGAATCAGAAACCCAAACGTGTTTGGTTGAGCTTGAGCAAGTAACATTTTTCTTTTGGTAAATGAACATGTGCTTGATGTGTTTGGGAGAAAATATGAAGTAGGAGAGTATGCTATTTTCCTTTTGAAAAATCATAAATCTTGACCTTCACTAGCTATCCATTTACTTTTCTCACATTTACCTTAAGAGGGCTTGCCAAGAGAGCAATCTTTTGGGAATGACCCAAGTGGGGAACAAGCAAACCCGCCTACTCTACCCCACTATAATCAAATGCTTCCTTCAATCCAAAGAGAGGGAAGACATGGATATTTTCTATTCCTAATGCTTCTTCATGTGTAGGGCCTTGTTGCCTTAATCTTGATAAGAAAGACTGCATTTGATTGGGTGCTTGTAGGGCCATTTTGGTCTTAATATTGTTTATAAGACTACAAGGGGAATACATCCAGCTTGTGTAGGGATGAAAGGTCTCAATCTTTCTTGCAATACTATGCATTTTGGGTGCTTGTAGGGATATACACATTAATTTATTTGAAAAAATACAAGGGATAGTCATGAATGGATGTCCTTACTAGAAACCTTTGGATAAAAGCTACCCGATTCACCTTTGAAAGCATCATAATCTTTGTGCAAGGACCAATCCAAGTGGATTTACTTGGATCACCTGAAGATTTTTCACTCACCATATGTATTCCCAAGGACATTTTAAATCATGAATGTGGCATGAGGGAGCTTATGTAATTCAAGCATTGAGTCTCTTTTCAAAACCCACAACATGCATAGTCCTGGAAAAAGCCAATATCACTTTGTGTGAGGCAAAGGAATATCAAGCGTAGGAAAAGATTTTGATGCTAAGACAATTTTACTTTAGGGGTAGAAAGTGCTTGATTATCTCCTCTTTGTATTTGATGTGCTTGAGACACTTGACATTTAAACCTTTGCAACAACACCTTTGACAAACATAAAACATCATCCAAACTTGACATTTGATACAAAAGAAAACAAGTGGAAAACTGTCTTGGGTATCCTTTTATGGTCCTTTCATAATAATTTCTGGTTCTTAACTACACAAACTTGGCTCACACAATGTCACTTGTCTTACTCTTTTGTGTGATCTCATTGCTCCTACTCTTTTTCATCAACAATCTATTGCATATCAACTTGGTCACAAGTGTCGCCCAGCAGGTATTTAGATCTCATAGTGCAATACCTTGTACCTTGCTCAAAAAACCTTCTTATCTTCTTCTTTAAAGTTACTAGAAAAGAAATCATTTAGACATCTTTGGCATTGACTTCATTAGTATAGTTATCCTACAATTATAACTATGATTGTCTTTCATGGTCCAAATGAGAAGTCAAAAAGATGATCTTGATTCCAAGGGAAAAGCTATCAATGAATTTTCTCAAGGGCCACTTTCTTGTCATAAACCCAAAATAGATTTCAAAATCTTGCAAAAGGACACTTTGGTTCCACAACAGACAGTACCCTTGTTTGACTTATCAACCTTGGTTTCACATAATGCATCGACCATGTTGGCTTACGATTGGGGGTCCCAACATGACCACCAAAGTCAACATACCACTGCCTCTTCCTCCATAGAGGAGCCCACTTTTGAAGAGATTAGGAAGTGCCAAAAAGACAAACAATTTAAGAAGATGATGCACACTATTATGCAATTGAAAAAAAACAATTATTTCATGCATCTTGTGTCAAAAGGTGTTAAACTTCCACCTGACTTTAACATTGAGGGACTCATACAACAAGAGGAAGAGTCACCCATTACTATTCTAAACCAACAACTACAAGACATGAGATGTGAATTAAGGAAACTAAAGAAATCAAAGGAAAAACCTCCTAGAAAATACTTATTAGAGTCTATATGTCCCTTCCCATTTTCTACAAAATTTCACATGGCACAATTTCCCCCAAAGGTTGAAATTCCTAAATATGAAAAATACAATGGGGAAGGTACCCTCAAGATCACGTCAGATAATTCTATCCCCTTAGTATGGAATTTATGAATGAAAGAGCATACCTAATGTGAATATTTTTTCAAAGCCTCAATGGCCAATCCCTGGAGTGGTTTACAAACCTCACACAAGGTATTCAGACATTTGATGAGCTTGTACAAAGGTTCATCCAACACTGTTCTTACAACATATTGCACATAGTTACAATGCTAAATCTATAAAACATGAAGCAACATGTTGGTGAACTGTTTCTTATATTTCATGAGAGATGGAGAGAGATACCCTAGTAAACTCCCTAAAATAGAAAAGGTTGACATCATCAACAACCTAGCTCCTGAGATGAATTATGCAGCACAAATGAAAAAAAAAACACCTCTTTTAGCGACTTAGTTGAGAGTGCTATGAGGATCAAAGATGTTCTCATAAGGAAAGGAGAGCTCACCTTGAACAAAGATTCTAAATCCTCTAACAAAGATAATAACAAGTATAAGAGTAAATGCTAGAATAATAATCATAATGTGGTTAATGATGGTGTAGTTGACTCACCTGAGTATAAGCCTAAGGAACTAGTATTCAACCTCACTAATATCTTACAAGCTACCAAGAATAATTTGGTTACTCCTAACGCTCCTAAGAACACTAATGATTCTCAAAAAGATAAGGCACCTTGGATGCCGTGACCCAAGAGAAATTTTACTCCTCTTGAAGAGCCTTTAGAAGATGCATTAAATACATTAGTTGCTAATAATATCATCACAATCCCTAACTCAAAACCTTGGGAACCTTAGGTAAAACCTAAGTGGTGGAATGACAATCACTACTGTGAGTTCCATAAGAACAAAGGAGATTTGATGAATGATTGTGTGAAGCTGAAACATGTGATACAAGATCTAATCAACAATAAGACTATTATGGTTGGTACTCATGGGTCAAACAATGACCATAAAGCCTTCAAGCAAACTTTTCCATCTTATAAGAAAGGATAATCCTCTAAAGCCCTGGGAAGTATGGTGAATCATACCTATACCAACACTAGCAATGTGATACACATGCACGAACCCTCTGACCATTCAATCAATATCATTATTGTTAAGGACAAAGAAACTGATTCTGCCAATGTGGTCACTTGTGGTCAATCCAAGGTCACTCTTAAAGGGGTGGCATCTACACCTAAGAAAACCATTGTGCCAACAAGCAAGCCCTCATCATAAAAAAAAACTGCTATATCACTTCCAACTATGAACTACAATTTGGTTGATCAGTTACAATGGACTCCCACATAGATCTCTATTCTAGAGTTGCTATAATTGTCACCATCACATAAGGAGATCCCCAAGACTGTACTCTTAGAAAAGAATGTTCCCAAAGACCTTGATGTCAGTCAGTTCCAGACCATGGTGAATCACTTGACTTCCCCTCACTATCTGTCCTTCTCAAAAGAAGATGATAAGGCACTCAGTCACCCACATAACCAACCTTTGTACATATAATTCCTAATTCATAAGCATTGATTCAAATGCATTTTGATAGATGGAGGTACTGGTTTGAACATTTGTACTCTCAAGATAGTGAAAACATGGGGTTTCACTAAACATGCTATTGATCCCAGGAGGAAAATTACCATAAAAGCATATGATTAAGAAGAAAGGTCATCAAAAGGACTAGTAGTACTACCCATTAGAGTAGGACAAGTTGAACAAAATGTCATTTCCAATTATTATACTTACCATTGGCATACAACATATTGCTAGGAAGACCCTAGATCCATGACATGAAATTTTTTCCCTTTACATATCACCAGCGTGTGAAATTATGACATAATGGGGTGGATATTTCTATCTCAGATGATAGAAAATACTCTTGTAACACACTAAAACAAGCAGAGAGCATGGTCCCTCATAATAAAGAAGCATCCCAAGGATCAACATTAGAAGACTCTCACATAGCACTTATGAAGAGTTTAAGGAGAAATTGAAAATTAAGAATACATGCATGGGGGAATACCAGTTGTCCATGACTAACCTCCCTACGTCCCCTAGGTCCTACAGGATTCTATCATCATCCTTCAAACCATCAAGTAGTCAGAAACTAGAGATACATGAAGGGACGGGCATGGTCAAGGCACGTGTCCCTCTTTCCAAAGAAAATGAGGAAAAATTCATCCTGGAATGGCTATACAAGGGATAATACCAAGAGATTAAACATGTTGAAATTTTCCCTAAGAAATATGGCCAAGGTTCCAGCTTTCCAAGCAAATGGGATACAAAGGAAAAGGACCCTTGGGAAAGGATAAAGGATTACTAGAGCCTATACATATGGATTTTTGAAATCCCATGGACCAAACAAGAGTGGTATACCATGAAAAAAGGTTTCATCCTTGCTAGTACTTGCATGGATATATCTGACAACAAGAGTGATGAAGAAGTAGAACTCACTCCACTATCTTTTGAAATATTGCTTAATATTCAAGATCCTAGATATCAAGGAGAACCATACATCCCATAGACATTCAAAAATGACTCTAGAGATCAGTTCAAACCAAATGAGGCCTCATCTCCTCTTTTGCAAATAGATTCCTAAATGACTGAGGAAAAACTAGCTAATCTTGCTCAACAAGTTGACTTGCCTATGAGAGAAAGTGACCCAAAGAAAGAGACTAAGTCTAGAATCATACATCCAAACATGGATAAAATCATTCCTATCTCTCACATGCTTGACCTCCCCCATTTCTCAAATGATCGCGTGCATGATATTGAGGAGGCTTCATCTCCAACACAAAATAGTGAGACTAACCATGAGGAAAATATCAATGAATCCAATGACAATACTACTGCTTCAGCAACGCTCTCTCGATACTTAGAAACACTTAACCATAGCCACATTCAATATGACTATGGGAGAAATGTAGGACATGCTTTAGTGGAAAGACACCCTAACTAGGGGGAAACTGTAGCTCCTACTCATGTGTTAAAATTACCCCACTCTATTGAAACTAAATCTAATGAGTATGAGTGGGATTCATTCTCTGATGCTACAATTGACACTGAATTTTATGTCATTCATAAATATGCTCCTCAGTGTGAACCAGCAGAAATCTCTAATACCACTCAAGCTTCCAGAGAAGAATCTGACTCAAAATCTAAGGAGAAAGGTAGACCTTCTCTTCCTCCCAGCATAAACTGGAACTTTGGTAATAATAACTGGGCTACTCTTCCATAGGCAGTTTAGAATCAAGACTCAGAGGAGGATGAAACAACTTGCAATCTTGTAGATCTTGGCATGAACCCTCATACATGTATCCTATCTTCAAGAATTTAGGTTTTTCTAATGAGTGTTTTCCTAGAATGAATGACTACTCTAGAAGAAAGTGAGAATGCTAATGCTAGGTCAGTCGGTTAGACTCACATAATACCAGCAATGGTTCTCATATTCATGTTAGGATGAATCAAGGTCCAGGAAATTCTTTGGAGAGTGTTGTAATAGATCTCCTCTTACTAGTCAAAAACATTGATCTTGATAACTCGGTGCTATCCTTGGAACCTATTGAACCTTTGCCCCTTGTCCATCCTGAGCTGATTGAATGGAACCCAAATGAACCTTTGAATTTCATCTCCACACCTAATGACTATGCCCTACCTTGTTACTTGAATGTCATCAAGCCCTTCACCTCTTCCACTAGTGCAACAAGTGTGAACATGACAGAGGGGGACATCAAGTTTCTTAGCCTAAAGAGAAAAGATAAAAAGAAAAAAAATTTGATGGTGAAAACCACTTTTTGGTAGTATCAGAACCAAAATAGTAAAAAAAAAAGGTTTATCCAATGGTGAAAACCTCTCTAAGGCGCTAGATGATGGGAAAATTGATCTCCTTCCTAATCACTTTTAGGAAAGATCCTAAGTACTAATAGAACCAACACAAGCAATAAATTTGGGAACAACGAAGGCACCTCAGCTAATCTACCCAACAGAGTCTCTATATAAATGAGAAAAGAAAGAATTTTTCCAATTCTTCATGAAAAAGAAATCAAATTTTCTTGGTCCTATTCAGACATGCCAGGACTAGACATACATCTAATTATGCACCACTTTTCAATTTCTCCAAGAATTAAGTCAATCAAGCAAAAGCTTCGCAAAATGCATCATCATGTGGAACTATTAGTCAAGGAAGAATTAGAAAAAATACTAAAGGCTGAATTCATTTGTGCCATAGCATAATCTGATTGGATTCTAACATTGTGCCTATAAATAAACATGATAAGTCCATTCAAGTTTGCATAGACTTCAGAGATTTAAATAAGGCTTTCCCTAAGAATGAATTTCCATTACCTAATATTGACATGATTGTGGACCTCACAGCCAGTTAGGAGATTTACTCTCTAATGGATGGATTTTTTGGTTACAACCAGATAAGGATAGCTCTTGAGGATCAAGAGAAGATTTCTTTCACATGCACTTGGGGAACTTTTTGTTGGAATGTCATGCCTTTCGGTCTCAAAAATGTTGGAGCAACATACCAACCAGATATGACTACTATATTTCATGACATGATGCACAAAAACATCAAAGATTATGTAGATGACACCTTGGTAAAAGAAACACAAAGAGCTACTCACCTAGCATATTTAGAAATAATTTTGGACTAAATGGAACATTTCAAGGTTAGACTAAATCCTAAGAAGTGTGCTTTTGGTGTAACTTCTGGTAAAATTCTGGGGTGCATCATTTCAACAAAATGCATTGAGGTTGACCTTGTAAAGGTAGTGGAAATAATAGACATGCAACCTCCTCGCAATATTAATCAAGTTAGGACTCTGCAAGGTCAGCTTCAATCTATTATAAGGTTTATCTCCCAACTTGTAGATAAGGCACAACCTTTCACAAGAACACTTCATAAATGAGCTACATTCAAATGGGATGAAGGGTGTGAGAAACATTTCTAGAAAATAAAGGAATATCTAGCTAATCCACCTGTACTGATGACACCAATACCAGTAAAGCATCTCCCCCTTTACATTTCAGCTATCGACACATCACTGGGAGATTTTCTAGCACAACAAGATGAAACGGGAAAAGAAAGAGCCATATATTACATAATTAAAACCATGGTGTCATATGAGCATAATTACACTATTATTGAAAAGGCTTGCTTTGCTATGGTTTTTGCTTCTCAAAAGCTCCGACACTATATGTTGGCTTATTCTGTCAAGCTAATTTCTAAAATTGATCCCTTGAAGTATCTATTTAACAAAGCAACTCTGACAAGATGGCTGGAAATGGGTTGTGATTCTTAGTGAGTTTCATATCAAATATTTAGACAGAAAGGCCATCAAAGGACAATTTATTGCCGACTACTTGGCATATGCTCCTCTCATAGATGACCAACCCCTTCTTGTAGAATTTCCTAATGAAGCTATCCTACACCTCATAGAGCACGCATGGAAGATGTTCTTTGATGAGCCCTTCACTCAAAAAGGGTCTGGTGTTGGAGTACTCTTCATTACACCTCAAGGTTACAAAACTCCTTAAGCATACAAAATGATATTCCCTTGCACTAATAACATTTCTGAATATGAAGCCTTGGAAAATGGACTAAAGATGGCCATTGAATGGAAAATCATAGAATTACATATTTATGGTGACTCCTAGCTAGTCATTAATCAAATTAATGATCAATATCAGACAAGGGATGAGAATCATGTTCCATATAAAAGGACGATTGATGATCTCAAGAAATACTTCATGTTCATCACCTTCCAAAAAGTGCCCAGAGCAACAAAAATTGTTGTTGATGCTATGAATACTTTATCTTTGATGCTAAAACTAGAGGAGAATTAGTTCCACTATGAATTCCTGGTCGAAGATCCCCCTTTCCCTTCATATGACTCACCCAAATCCTAGATTATTTTCTCAATTGTAGGCATTGAACCTTCCCACTAAAATCTAATATATTCCTACCTCCATAACCAAATTATCCCCCCTGACCTATCTAAAAATGAAAAAAGAAACCTCATAAGGAATGCATCATGTTACTTGATCATGGCTAACGACCTGTATAGAAGAGGTCTTTATAGTACTCTCCTTAGGTTTCTAGAATGTGATTAATCTAAGTGTGTACTTATGAAAATCCACAAAGGTATCTATCGGTCTCACTTGAATGGCCTTTCATTAGCTAAGAAAATCTTGCAAATAGGATACTACTGGCCCTCCTTAAAAAAAGATGCTATTTAGTTTGCTAAAGCTTGCAAAAAGTGTCAGACTCATGATAACCTCATTCATGCTCCTGCGCGAGAATTGTTACCTTTTATCACTCATTGGTCAATCCAACAATGGGCCTTTTACCTCATAGGGAAAATACATCCCTCTTCCACTAGTGGACAAAAATTTATTATCACTACAGCTAAGTACTAATTTACAAAATGGGTTGAAGCAGTTTCTCTCATTAAAGCAACTAGGGAACAAGTGTCCATGTTCATTATGAATTATACCATCTGCAGATATGGGATACCCTCCTCTATCATCACATATAATGGAGGACAATTTAAAAACAAGGATATGGAGGAGTTATGTGAAAAATTCAAAATTACCCAAGATTGTTCCTCCATGTACTATTCTCAAGGAAATGGACAAGATGAAGCTTCCAATAAAAAAATATTGAAGATCCTTCATAGAATAGTCAGCAAGATAGGAAAAGACTGACATCTTTAACTCAATACAACCTTGTGGACATATTGAACTAGTATCTGCACACCTATAGGGGCAACACCATTTTCCTTGGTATATGTGCAGAGGTTGTATTGCCCATTGAGGTAGAACTACCATCACTCTGAGTTAACTTACATGGAATCATTACTGATGAATATTATCAAATTTCTAGAATCCATAAGCTTGAACTACTTGATGAATGTAGAAGAGCAACATTCGATCATCTAAGGGTCTATCAAACGAAAATTTCTCGAGGCTACAAAAAGAAGGTATGACACATAGAATTTCAGTTTGGTGACCTTGTACTTAAAGAGAATCCAAAAAATCAACATCATGAACAAAAAGGGAGGTTTGAACCCAACTGGTTGGGTCCTTTTGTGATCATCACAACATTTAGATTTAGAGCCTATCAACTATCAACTCCAGAGGGGTAAACTTTCACTAACCCCATCAATTCTCTTCACCTGAAGAAGTTATACACTTGAGGCATTCTTGCTACCAGCAGCATGTACATACCTATATGATCCTGAAAAAATACCAAAAACAACAAAAAGCAGGAAAAGTCAAAAATATTTGGAAAAAGTCCTAAAAAAATGATCATCCTAGTGAAAACTTGGAAACAAGCACCTTGATGAGTCAAACAAAAGAAAAGAAAAGAAAAGAAAAGAAAAGAAAAAAATAAAAAAAAATAAAAAATACAAAAAAATTGCAAATCACAAAAAGTGTCTTGATAAAAACTTGGAAACAGGCACCTTGGTAGAAAAAATAGAAATTCCATCAAGTGGTGAAAACCTAGCAACATGTGCCACTTTTAATCAGTGCTTCAACTATCAATGTGTCACTTGGCTATCTTGACCTTTTGCCAATAGTAAAGTTGACCTCTTACATTTGGAACCAATCATCCTCTTGAGTCCTAGAGTATGCATCCTGGTTCCTACATCTGCATAAATTGTCAGTTGTCCTACTCCTCATTTTCTATCATGTTCTCCTAGCCACCTAGAAATTTTTCCGCTAACACACTAGTGTTTCTCGACACCTTAATCAAATAGTGTTTCTCAACACTCTCTTTTGGACAAACTTGTGTTTTTCAACACACATCAGACGAAACATACAAAGTTTGCACAATAACAACAAACCAACATAGCAGCGTTCCTCAACACCCACATCAACAACTTATAGAGACTGAATGCTTGATGATCTTTTTCTTGAATGTTGTCTGTTATCAATGATTTCATAATATTTTCTTTGATTTTGCTTGTTGGTATTGTCCCAATGATCCTTGCATCAAGTAAATAGGGTGCATGTGTTAAGAGCTTCCATATTTATGTGGATAAGCCTCACATCCCTCAATCCTACTTATTTGCATGCTAAGGTGAGGTTGGGACTATCTCCTTGTCTGTTATTTTGTTTGTTTACACAAAGACACACTCATGGTTATCTTGGCTCTAAATACCTTTTTACTGGTGTATGTTTGTAAAATCAACTGGAGACAATGTTCAGGTCATCTTGGTTCCTATACCTAGATGCTTATATTTTCTCCCATATTATATCTGATGAAATCCATACTCATACCCTTATGGTTGGAGTGGCACCAGTAAGAGGGTTGTATCAACTCTAATGTCCCAGAATGGTTGATGATGAAACCAAGGACTACAAGACTCACTGACTTAACTACTCAGTGTGATAGGCTGCATTTTCATTCTTAGGCTTGCATACATAGAATTATAACAAACACTCCACAAAACAATCCAAACACAAAGATATTCCTTTAACCATTTGCTTCCTCAAATTCGTTGTTGAAGTGATCAACTACATTTTATCTCTTTAAGGTTACCTACTTGCGCAAAAATGGTTAGTATCAAAAGAAAAAGACATATATTCATCAAAATGCATAAGAACAACATGGTTTGAGTATATCGTCTATGGAGAAAAGATACTATCAGCATACATGCTCCAGATTCTAAACTATTCAGAATACATGATATTCAAAGAGCAATAGATACATCAGTAATAGATAAATAAATGAAAGAAACATATGGAGCACAAAAAATGATCATTATATAAATATATGTCTCAAGGCCTCAATGTATACAAAAGGTGTGCTGTAGCATCTCGAGAAAAAATGTGCATCCTCCATGCAAATAAATCAAGTACAATCATACTAGTCTCAAAATAAAAAAGGAAAAAGACAAGAAAGGGGACAATTAGGTCTCACTTCCTCCCTCGCCACCATCAGGGGGTGGAGGTAGAGGAGCATCTGCTTCAAGTGGAGGGTCTTCTCCCTTAGATCATGCCAGATATTTTGAATATGGTGGCACTCATTGGGTCACAGGTGTTAGTAATAACTGAGAGGGGGGTGAATCAGTGGCCTCAAAAATTAATCCTTAAATCAACCCTTAAAACTCTGTATCGCAAAATTATACCTCTAGTTATCTTTAGTCCTGTAAGATGAATGCCTCCATATACTTATATCAAATTACTACTTGTCAGAATGCTTTGTAAAACCTTCTACTATATAGTTACCGATAAGCAGTCTATCACTTTAGCGAAATATAGTAAATAAATAGTGTATATCGATCAATCCAGATTTACTTATGTGAAATGAAAAACAATAAAGTAATGACTCATAAACACATTGACACATGGATTTTTAACGTGGAAACCCTATTAAGGGAAAAACCACTGGGACCGGTAACCCAAATTTTCACTCTTCTGAAGTGAGCTCGATGAAGATCCAACCCTGTTAAAGGTTACAAACACACTGTTAGGTGTGACCTTGTTAGAGGATTTAAATGAATATTTTTTCACTTAGTATTTGGCATCTAATGCTACCATCCTTGATCAAACACTCACTTGGCCTGTCAATAGGTATTGGGAATATCCAATGCTACTTTGTATGATCAAACCTTTTGATACTCCTTGGGATGTATCTCAATTAGAAAAGACTTTTAAGTCCTGCTCAGTTAAGAGACTTGATGCTTCAATGGTTAAATTAAAACGGTAAATTAATCTATTCACATATACAACTAGAATTGTAGATTTTCATATCTATTGTAAGTGCATTGCCTTTCTGATCAATGTTATCAATTCAATACCTTTGCTCTACACTGTTCTGCTCTGTGATGTTGTATCACTATTTGTTGGTGTTTGTAAAATTTATCTCTTTCCTCAGCTTGATTGATCAGGTCTAAATGAAAACTTTATTCTCCTTCATAATCTCTTCAGCATCTATTCTCTTGTCACTCCCCTTATTCATATTGAATAAGCTTGTCTCTTATATAGAAATGATTTCACTATTTCTTGGCTTTCTTGATCTGGCGTGATCCATAATTCTTGCCAATTAGATTTAAAGAAAAATGTCTATTTAATCTCATAGAGATATTCTTGCCAATTGGACAAAGAAACCTTAAATATTTTACTTATCTCCAGATTTATCTTTTTGATTAAAACAATGATAAGTACCAGTTAAGTCTATTTTTAGCTCTTTGACAGCTAAGCCTTTTTTCATTTCTAAACTCTTTGTCCTATCAATCAATACTTCAGTTAGTCATCGGTGACAACTGAGTGTTCCATTGGTGAGACTTCAGTTGTCTTCAGGATCTCCATCCATCAGGCAAAACTATAATTCTATCGGTTGGGTTACATTGTGCTTTTCTCGTTGGGTAACATTGTGACTTTGCTCATCGGTAATGTTGTGCTTTTTCTCATTGGGTAACACTGTGACTTTTCTCTCGTTGGTTTACTCTGTTTGTCGGTGTGCACTCCCTTGGTGTATACAGTCACTTTGTAAATACTTAAATTTTATGCATTGTTGATAGCATAGCCTTTGATTCATTGGTTCTTTGAAGTCTTTAGCAGTATGTACATGACCATACAGATTATATCAAGTTGACATCAATGAAAATACAATACATTAACTGATTCAATGCTTTGCATTAACTTTCTATGTCTTGGTGATCATCAACTTAACATCTTCAAACATTCAATTAGTTATAGTTCATCAATACGAACCACTACACTATACACCACCACATAATAATCTTCCCAGCTGGTCTGATGAATGACCTCTCTCTGAAGAGTACCATGCAGTTGTGAACCCCTGAGTTAATTTATGGACTCTCTCATCATAGCCTCTAATCGGATGATCTTGCTCTGCAATATTGCATTGTGCTACTACAATCTGTGTCTGCATAACTAAGACCCATCCCCTCAATGTCCTAATTGTGTCCCTAGGATTCTTCTCTTGTGGTACTCCCTCCTCCTTGGCTTGTGCCTGTGCAGCTCTACACTATCGAACCTGTCTGATGACCTCATTGAGTTTGAGATTTGGATGAGCATCCCTCATCTCCTTATCATCCTGTGCTTAGAGGATCTCAACTCCTATGTAACCAAGGGTTCCTCCCTCCCCTCACCAACATTGTTGTCCGACTATGGGTTTCATGTTGGTGTTGGCACCTATAGTGGTCCCTGCTCTAGAAGGAGCTAGACTTCTCTGGGGGTACTCTATCTAGTCCGCCCTGTCTACCTATAGCCCTTTGAGGAACATCTACCTCCTCAATCTATGATGCTCTCTTTGTTAGATCTATAAATCTGGGAAAGGGGTGACAAGTGAAATAATATCTATACTTGGGTGTGACCCCCGCATCTATGATAGCTTCCTGATAGTTGTTGTCTCCTAGTGGAATGCCCTGAGCATGACCATACTTTCATAGTACTTTGCCTACTATGAATCACTCCACAACACTAGATTTCCTCCCAAGCAAGGGGCATGAAACAAATAAATCTCATCACTGGTCTCTCCAGTAGGCCCAAGCCTTTATCCATACATATGGCCTCCAGATCACCAAACTGAGATCATATAGTTGATGTCTCCAATAGTCAATCTTCCCCAGGTGGGGCTGCATAAGGAAACATGCATACTTATACATGTATGGTTGTCCACTCTGGCGTGGACCATCTTTCACTGGCCTACATATGGGAAGATGCTCCCATGCCCATATCTGCAAAACTAGCACTCCTATGGCCATCCCACGTACTCTAGTGTAAGTGATCTCATGCATCTCAGGATACATGTGTGCGAGAAGGAACTGACCCCAACCCAATCGCTCTAGCTAAATGGAATATCTCTCCAGTACCTTGCCCCAACCACAAAAAAATTCCTGCTAGCTCCTGTCTGCCATCAAGAAGCAACCTATGAACCCTGAGATAACACACTCTAGTGGAAAATGTGCACCATACTGACTCATTAGGTCATCCCAAGATATGACCTTGTCTAAGATTATGTGATCATGGAACACTTGGATCAATGCCTTTGTACCTAACAGAGATGCAACATCATACTATATCCACTCTCAAGTGAATAGAATCCAGAGAATCCTATATATATATATATATATATATATCCGCTAGAGTGATAGTCATCTCCCCAGTCAGTAAATGAAATGTATTATCCTCCCTGTGGAATCTCTCCACCAAAGTTGTCAAAAGTCCATGATTAACCTAGATGTCAGGCATCTGGGATTGTATCATTGGAAAATGGAATAACTTCCATTTAGGACTAGTTTACCCCTCCAAGTAAGTGGTTTGGGGTCATGTCAAATGCCTTGAATGGGTATTTGACTTGGATCTGGCTTTTCCCCTTGATTTTGCCTTATTTTCCACTTTTCTCCTACCTTTTTTGGCACCCTGCTCTGTGATTTTGAGATTCTTAACCTCAAGGTCAAGGTTGACCTCGATTTTGACCTAGGTCAAATTTGACCTCAACCTTTACCCAGGGTCCAAATTTCATGTTTTTAGGGTTTTCAGATGTCAGGCTTTGAAAATATTTAATTCCCGCTTCTGGGTCAATTGTTTTGGTCTTCGGGGCAATGACCCTTGAAATTATATTTAATATAGGTCCAATTCTAGGGGTATAGGTCTAATGGGAATTTAATTCTCCTATGTAGGCCTCTCTAGAAGATTGTTCCCTAGATTTGTATATAAGGAAGCTTTCTCCTCTCATTTTCTCTAACCATAGGACATACACATGAAGAGCATGATCACCTATGCACATGAAGGATAATATATTAAATAAATCATCTACCCTTAATCATTTAAGCACCTTCAAGCATTCAATTCATCAAGGAGATCCATTGGGAACCATTGAAGGATTCAAACTCTATGGAGCCCTCTTGTTGAAGATTTATCCATCCACATCCATGCAAGCATCTTTCTATTCCAAGATCCATTCAAGATTGATGTTGAAGATCTAAGGGAAATTTATTTGGGACATACTACATCCTACATTCTACATTCTACATTCATTTGGTGCACACATACTTGTGGATTCAAGGATTTGAACCCTCCACAAGGGTTGTTATACAAGCAAGGTGAATTCGTATATTTTCTTTATTTATTTATGAAATTTCAATTATATTTTAAGGTTAATTCCAAAACTAGGGTTTGACCAAGGAAAATCCCTCCCCCCATAAAACAAAACCATTTTTCTTGCAGGTATAGGTACAGGACATCATATTCAAGTGTAGATCTAGATGCCCTATATGACAAACTTTCAGGATCCAGAAATAGATTTTCTGTCAGACTGTGCAGGTCAAGGTTGACTTTCTGTTCTATGTTAGGATTGACTTTCTGTTATGGGTCAAGATCAACCTTCTATTTTGGGTCAAAGACAACTTGAGCCAGATCTGGAAAAGATTTATGGGTTTTTTAGTTCTCACAGTTTTGTTTTAGTATCATGGAAATTAATAGTTCTGAGACCATTTGACAGGGTTTTCAGCATATTATTTTTCAAGATAAGTACTTTTTATTTCTTCTTTCACCATTATTCTTTACAAATATTTCCAGATTTACATTCCTTATCATAAAAATTAAATGTAAGTGGTTAAATGATGCATAGGGTATCTTTTATGTGTAAATCTCCATTGTTCAAAACCCTATCTAAAGATCTCCATTTTCCCACCTTACATTTTGGTGAACCCGCGATAGGCAACTCTTTCTTTTTTTGGTGTTAGATTTGCATTTTATGTTAGATAGTATATGCATTTAAAAGTAGATTTCTTTTATGCTCTTGTATTTATATGTCAAAAATAAACAAAATCACAACATTTCTTTTAAAATACAAAAAAATTTACATTTTTCATGCTTATAAATTTCATTTGAATGCATTTGGATATATTTAGGTCTATTGTCTATGCATTTATTTATTCGTTATCATGTTTCACAAGTTGTTTCAAGTGTTTCCCAAACATCCTTCTATAACTTTTGGGATTAAACAACATCTTCCTCTTACCTTACCATTGCAAGATGTTACACCTAGAAAGACTTTATTTAGTGTGTTTGATGTTGCTTTGTCCTCTCTTGTATTACCTTGTAAGATATATTAGAGAAAGAATACGACTTTAATCTTTCTCTCCATCATATTTCTCTTTATGGAGATGAGTTGAGGATTGATGTTAATTCTTCTCCTAATATATGTCTTTTCTATGAGCCTACTTTAGAATATAATTAACCTTCTTTCCTCTTTAGGGATCAAGCTTTAGTGATTTATGGCACTCCTACAATGTGCTTTATTGATAAGGATGCTAATCCTCCTATCTGGGATGAACCTTTGGATTTGGATGTTGATTACTCTCTTCCTCATGAAGCCATTGTGGATGATCCTCCTATTTGGGATGAACCCTTGGATAAAGACATTGATTTATCCCCTCCTCATGAAGAAGCTTTGATACAAGAGGGTGATTTATTAATGGATGACATATTCATACATGATGGTGACTCTTTTTCTAAAACACACTCCCCTTATGCAGACATTTTAGAGAAAGGAGAAGAAATTATAGATTCTTTACCTCCATTTGGGATTCCTTCTAGTGATGATATATTAGTGGAGAATGATATGAATTTCCTTAATAATCTCCCCCTTAGTGATGATCTTATGGACAATCAAGATCCTACCACATCTCCTCCTAAGATGTCTTCTCTGCTTCCTTCTTGTGAATCTATTTTTGGTTTTGAGATAACTAACATGGTTTATCTAAAACCCTTGTTGACTATGAAAGTTTTTCCTTGTATTACTATCAAAGGTGAACCTATGGAGTCTTTAGAGTCTTTCAATGACCAATATTTGGTATCTCACACCTATTGTACAAGGAATAACCCTCAACCTAATCCGGTGGTTCCTACTTCTATACCACCTTCTCAACCCATTCTTCCTATCAAGGAGTATGATTTGATAAACCAATTGTACAATACCCCTGCCAAGATTTCTTTATGGGAGCTTCTTCAAACTTCACCTACCTACCATGAAGCCTTGCAAAAATATCTAGAAAATCTTCCCACTCCACCTCCTAATCAAGAGAACATCAATGCCTTCTTACAGTGCATGCATGCTACCCCAGGTCCTCTTGACATGGCATTTACTCAAAGGATTTACCTTCTAAAGAAGTTCAAAATCAATATGATGCTCTTAGGGTTTCTGTTACTATCAATAAGAGTATCATTTGTAGGATCTTGATTTATAATAGATCTGGGCTCAATATTTGTAACATGGACATGCTCAAAGTGATTAAAGTTGATATTTCAACTATTAAACCTGATAATGTTCCTATACGTGGCTTTGATAACATTGATAAGAACACTTTGGGCATCATTACCTTACCTATAAAAGTAGTTTCTGTCATCCTGAATACTCCTTTTCATGTTATGCTAGGACCTCTTAATTATAACCTCCTTTTGGGTAGCCCTTGGTTGCATGAGATGCATGTTGTTCCTTCCACTCTTCATCGTAAAGTCAAGTTTATTCACAACAACATGATGTATACACTTCATCCATATGATGCATCAAATCCTTGTTTGAATATTCAAACCCACAATTTTCCTATTCCTATTTGTAATCCTTCTTATTCTAATGCTATTCCTAGAGATGATTGGGAAACCTTTGATTTTAATCCTACCTTTATTGGCGAGTATAAGGTTTCTGATCTTGATTTTATGAAGCAACAAAGAGAGTTTGAACAATGAGCTTTTGCTTCTACTTCTAATGACCTTCATAATAACTTTGTCACTGCTTCTACCCGCTATGAATCTGTCAAACATACTAGTGATGACATAGTGACTACTGAAGTTCCATTGACTCCTTCTGATATGGCTTCTCATTATGGTCATGGTTATCATTTACTTGTTAAAAAAGGATTCCATGGTCAAGGATGTGGTAAGCATAAACAAGGAATTCAAATGCCCTTATAGAATGGGGGGCATGGGCATTTTTTTGGATTGGGATTTAATCCTTAACAATACATCAATGTTAACAACACCTCAAATAACACTTCAAAACATGATGAACCTATGAAGGAATTTCACCAATAAGTTATTTTGCCTAAACTCCTTCGGGCTAAGATGATTACTAAACATAAACGTAAAAAGAAACATAGTCCACACTTGAGGCCTCTTCCTTTTTGTTTGTATCATAGATTTCATGATCACGCTACTAATGAATGTCAATATTTACATTATAAGATTAGGAAGCTCGTTGATAGTAAATTTATTTCTATATCATGTGGCAGTAAGTTATATTTCAATCTTGTTTTCTCTAAATAAAGTTTATGTTCCTATTATGGAGCTCCACATTATGTAAACAATGTTAGCCTAATCCTTGGGAACTCATTGTCTTGCATAGTGTTGTGAGAAATATAATAGGTCCCCTTTCATCCTTGTTCCTACGCTTGGGGGGCAAGGATTCCATCTCCTTATTTTCTATCTTTCTGGGATACACTTTTCCCTTAGTTAAGCAGTATCTATCTATTATGTGATAGCCAATCATACATGAAAATTTTGGTTTGCATTGAGGATCTATGTCCTTGATTATAACATATTTTGTTGTTTGACATTGGGTTTCCATGGTTGATAAATCTCTCACCTTGGAAACTGAATAGTTTTCTATCCCTTACAAGGGTTACTTTTTCACTTATTGCATGATATCTCTTTGCTTTCATCCATTCCATGCCCTCATAGGAGCTATGACCTTCTTGGCTTGGACTGGGTGTTGTTTATGGATATTGTCTTGTTGTTGAAGAAGGCTTTATCCTTGTTCTTTTCTTTCCTTAACATGTCAAAATAGTTTGTATTTTTCCATCTTAAGGAGGGGGCATATATATGGCCTCCCTTGTTCTATATTATGCATTTTTTTTCTAACCTTTTATTTTGTAGAATGCTAAATCCTCAGAAGGTAATGAACATAAGTTGCTAAAGCCTAAAGAGATACGCATTAAATTACAATTCAATATGTTGAATCCTCGGAAGGTAACACACATAAGTTGCTAAATCCTAAAGAGATACGCATTTAAAAAATGTATTCCATGGTGATATGAGGATATGGATCTATGGGCTTCATAAAATCCATCATAAGACACACTACATACATGCACAAATCCACTAAAAGGTTATGGGGTGACTATCAAGTGCTTTCTTGGTGGGCCATCCTATCCTTTTTGTGGTTCATAGTGAGATACACACATCTTACTAGGCGAGCTAGCCACCCCCTCTCTCTTTCTCTTTGACTGGTGATGTCTCTCTTATTGTAATCTTGGGGTTGAAAAATACTTGATTCCTTGGGGGCTTGCGGATTCTTTTTTCCCTTTGATTTCAATAAGATTATCTTTTCTTTATGATCTCCTTTACCAAGAGTTTGCATCGAGTCCATACTCTTGCTAAAGTGGGGGCTAAATGTATCGTCGAAAAATGGAAGCACTTCCATTTAGGACTACCTTATCCCTTTGAGTAAGTGTTTTTGGGTCATTTCAAATGCCTTGAATGGGATTTGACTTGGATCTAAATTTTCCCCCTGATTCTACCTTATTTTCCACTTTTCTCCTACCTTTTCTGGCACCCTGCTCTGTGATTCTAAGATTCTTGACCTCAGGGTCAAGGTTGACCTTCTGGGTTAAGGTTGACCTTGACCCTGACCTATGTCAAGGTTAATCTCAACCCTGACCTAGGTCAAGGTCAACCTTGATCTTGACCCAGGGTCCAAATTTCAAGTTTCTAGGGTTTCCAAATGTCAGGCTTTGGAAAGATTTAATTCTCGCTTCTGGGTCAGCTATTTCGGTCTCCAGGGAAATAACTCTTGAAATTATATTTAATATAGGTCCACTTCTAGGGGGATATTTCTAATGGTAATTTAATTCTCCTATGTAGGCCTCTCTAGAAGATTGTGCCCTAGATTTGTATATAAGGAAGCTTTCTCCTCTCATTTTCTCTAACCATAGGGCATACACATGAAGAACATGATCACCTATGCACATGAAGGATAATATATTGAAGCAATCATCTACCCTTAATAATTTAAGCACCTTCAAGCATTCAATTCATCAAGGACATCCATTAGGATCCATTGAAGGATTCAAGCTCTATGGAGCCTTCTTATTGAAGATTTCTCCATCCACATCCATGCAAGCATCTTCCTATTCCAAGATCCATTCAAGATTGGTGTTGAATATCTACAATCAATTGATTTGGGACATCCTACATCCTAAATTCTACATTCTACATTTATTTGGTGCATACATACTTGGGGATTCAAGGATTCAAACCCTCCACAAGGGTTTCTATACAAGCAAGGTGAATTCGTATATTTGCTTTGTTTATTTATGCAATTTCAATTATATTTTAAGGTTAATTTAAAAAGCGGGATTTAACCAAGGAAAAATCCCCCCCCCCCCACAAAAAAAAAACTATTTTTCTTGTAGGTACAGGTACAAGACAATAGAGTCAAGTGTAGATCTAGATACCCTTTTCAGTNAACCCCCCCCCCCCCACAAAAAAAAAACTATTTTTCTTGTAGGTACAGGTACAAGACAATAGAGTCAAGTGTAGATCTAGATACCCTTTTCAGTAGACTTTCAAGATTCAGAAATAGATTTTTCGTCAGACTACGTAGGTCAAGGTTGAGTTTTTATTCTAGGTCAGGATCAAATTTCTATTCTGGGTCAAGATCGACCTTCTATTTTGGGTCAAAGTTGACCTGAGCTAGATCTGGAAAATATTTATGGGTTTTGCAGATCTCACAGTTTCGGTTTAGGAATGCGAAAATCAACAGTTTATGAGACTGCTTGACAGGGTCTTCAGTAGATTCTTTTTCAAGATAAGTACTTTTTATTTCTTCATTCCATTATTCCTTACAAACATTTCTAGATTTACATTTCTTATCATAACAATTAAATGTAAGTGGTTAAATGCGACATAGGGTATCTTCTATGTATAAATCTTCATTGTTTGAATCCCTATCTAAAGATCTCCATTTCCCCACCTTACAGGGATAACCATAAAAAAATGCAGTCCCTCAAGTGACCCCTCTGACCATCAAACAAATCTCTCAATAGGCGCATGGTAGGAGGGTAAGTAGAGCAAAACTGTATATCTGGTAAATCTACCTGCAAGACAACAAATAATGAAAAGCATTAGTAAAAACATTAAAATCAGATAAAATCATAAAGAAATGATGATACAAGCTATCAAGCAGGCTACAAAACCAAGAAAACATGTAATCAATCAAAAGAAACTTCAAAATTACCTTTGTTGTCCAAATGAAAAAGTACAGATAAGGGTCATTGGTATCAAAATTCATATGAGTCAGGTTTACATGTGAAATGACAAAACACTCTGAAATGACAAATCTAATTAAACCAAAAGACAAAGTGGGCTTCTATGAAGGTTGTCATACGAAATATGGGTTATCTTCATGCGACAAATATAATGGATTCAAACGAAAAAGATGGTTTTGTAATTTGTCCTACGAGAATTCTCACCGGCTCGTACAAAGAATTGGGACCTATGACCTAAAAACATGCAAAAAAGTGTTAAAAACTTGCACAAATGAACGTGCAAGCAAATTTTATCAATGACTTACTGGAGGCAAGTAGTCCTATGGTCATCCATATTGTCGCATGCGCTCAAAAAAATGAGTTGATATTGGGACCACCATTTTTCACTCTGGAAGCTTCTCGAAAATCAAATATGGATGGTGAAAATGATTTGAAAATGACCCCTCTAGGCCTTATATAGATTTTGAACTAATTTTCAAAGTGCATTGATGGATGTGAAAATTGCACCCCTAGCTAATCAGACTATTCTAAATCCATTTTCGGGACCAAAATCAAAATCCGGCAACATTTTGATACTCAAAAATGCAAATTAACCTATTTTCACAAATACAATTGATCACTGATGCTCTCTCATAGGATTTTGATCTAAGATTCCTCTTGATTAATTTTTTTTGCACATTTCCCTCTTCAATCCAAAAGTCAACTTAAGTAAAATCCAGGAAAACTTGGTCAACCAGACCTCAAACATGCTTGCATCTCAAATTTATCAATACATTTTTGATCTATCAGGCTTGTGCCTCCCCTCCTTTCAATTTCATTCCAGAGGGGGTAGTACCATTATATCAACAGCCTGATTCACATTAACAAGTTCAAGCTCTAGGGGCATCAGGCTCTATTTCAAATAAAAAATCATTCAAGTGATTCTTATCACTATCTCTAGGGGCATATAGGTTCATCGCACCATATTATTCTAATAACTCCTCTCAATCTGGTAATTGTCTTCATAAGGAACCATATCAAGTCAATTATCTCAACCAATCAAATGAATGGAAATCAATCCCATCACATCACATCAGGTTGATTCACCATTCAAACCTAATCCAAAATTGGGAAATCCACTTGGAAGATGGACATTCAGTTTCATCACTTCACATCATGCTGGGTGCTCAAACTCTTTTCATCAGACTTTTCTCAATCAAGCCCAGAGTTGATATCCTTAGATCTCTCTATCAATCTTTTCTCAATCAATTCCGAAGTTGATATCTTCAAATTTCTATCAATCTTCATCCAATCAAGATTAGAGTCGGTATCATGAGTCTTCACTTAGTCAAGTCCAGAGTTGATATCTTCAAATTTCTACTGATCCTCATCCAATCAAGCTTGGAGTCTATATGATCATTCTTTGCTCAATCAAGTCCGCAACTAATATCTTCAAATTTATATTGATCTTCGTCCAATCAAGCTTGGAGTTGGTATGATCAGTCTTTGCACAATCAAGTCTGGATCTGATATATTCAGATATTCAATCGATCCTCATTCAATCAAGTTTAGAATTGGTTCTGATATATGAGATAGTTTCATCGCTTCACATCAAGCTATTTCTTGATCCAATCAAACTTTACACATTCTTTGATTCAATGTGTTCCCAGATCGATCACACATTAGTCAAAGAGGGGAAAATGTAATCACCTAAAATTGGTCTAGTAGACCTATGGCCCCTATTTCCAATTATTTGGTCTTAAATAAATTCTAAAATCTAGGAGATTATTGCTAGACTCTAATTATGAGAGCACTTAATCAAACTTGAATACATAATCTCAATCCTAACGTGTTAAATCAAATAGTCAATCATCCAATCCTAAATCTTAAAATGCATAAGACTTTGGGATAAATCAAAAAGTCCTAAGTCCCTTTTAAAATCAAAAAGTGAACCCATTCACACATGGGTGTGCACTCAAAAATCAAAATAAAAAAAATAAAAGGGAAAATACCAATTTGTCTTATTCTCCACAAAGTTGACCAATCAAATGCATTAAACTTAGCTCACATGGATTGAGGGAAGTTGCATCTCCACCATTAATCATTTCCTTTTGCCTCTTAATCTCAACCACCCATTTCTTGGATTCTCTTACAAAAGGGATAGCTCCCTTTCTCATGGAAGTAGAAGAAGATTTAGAGTAGAGTTATAATGCTATTTTCATTCTAGATCTTATTTTGTGCACTCATAGTTCTGATGACATTAATTTTTCCATTAGTAAACTTAGTGAAAAACATTGATAGAGATCATCGATACAAGGATTACCGATGGACTACAAGCATTACTGGCAAACAGCGAGCATACCCAATAGATCAAAGTGTCACACAAAAATGCTAAGTATGGAATTGACCGACAAGTGTTGCATCGATGAAGTGAATAGGACATCACCAATGGGTCAATAACACAACATGAAGATCATCACCGATGATACAAGTTTCGATAACAAAACTGAAAGAGCAGAGAAAAAGCATACTCGAGGAATAGTTCAAGAAAGGAACACTGACGGCAAAGAAAACCGACCGTCAAAACCGACAGTCAGTTAGAGAACCCGCAAAAAGTGGATCTGAGTTTTACACGTCAGATAAAGCATTGTAATTCTATTTATAGAGTTTTAATTTGTTTTAAATCATAACTTGAGGGTCAAGAAAGCTTTATGTAAATGTTTTAATGCATTCTAATGGATCCAAAACATATCTAACTAAAGATCAAGGTCAAGTTGTAAACCTTGGATCTAGAGTTAACTTGCGAAAGCGTGAATCAAGAATTGAGCTAAAATATAGTATAAAAAGATGTTCAATCAATTGTGAATTGTGAATTCATTGTTTTTGATAGCCACAAAGAGCATCTAAGGAGTAGAAGGCAAAATTCATGCAAAGTTCAGAAACAGATTACATCAATTATCAAGAACACACAGAGGCTACCGATGAGCAGACAAAGGTATTATTCAATCATGGAAAGATGATTAATCATACATAGGAAGCTTTATTGGATCTGTTATCAACAATTGGAGATTGCATACACTATTAGATCAAAGACTTATGTAGTTGCATTCTAACAAGTACATCACATCTAAAATCCTTTTGTAGAAGGTGGACTTAACCATTCTTTACAAATCTCTTAACAGAGTCCACACTTAACAGTGTTGCTAAAGCTTAAAATGAAGTAGATCTTAACAAGTCTCCACTGTAATACTCCTAATAGGGTAGGTCATTAGAAGTGACCAATTGTAACCCTTAACCAGTCCCTTCTTAGCTATAGATAGTGAAGTCTTGTGGGTAACAATCCCCACCATAGTTTTTACTTCCTAACAGGATTTTTTTGCGATATCATATCTTGTGTCATGTGTTATCTATTTTCATAAATATTTCTTTTATGATTACATACTAAAGAACTTATGATATGATTGTATATACATAAAGAAAGATGAACAGTTAGATAAGATAATTTACAAACTGATGATAACCAAGAAAATTTTTAGAGGTAATGATTCACCCCTCCCCTCTTAGTACATCATTCCAATATAATTCCAACAATTGGTATTAGAGCTAAGTCTCTTTCTTGAAAAGCTTAAAGACTTAAGAGAAAATATCAGAGTAATGGAAAAGTACCGACTGGACATGACTATTGAGATTGAGCAGCTACAGATGCAGATAAACTATGAGCAGTATAAAGAGGCTAGAATCAAATTAAGAAAACTTCTTGATGAAAGAAATATTATGGAAACTAGGCTGAATGAGAAAGACTATAAAGAATTAGAAATACAAGACTACTTTGATACATCAGAATCATCAACAAGCAAATCTTTGAATGCATTAGTAGAAGAAATCACAAGTCTACAAGAGGTCAATCTACATCTGACAGATCAAATCAAGATGCTACAAATCAGTCAAGAAACTCAAATGGTGAAAATGATTGATGTTATGAATGATGCAAGAAAAGTTGAAAATGAAAGAACACTAGTCATTGATGATAGGAGGAAAATAATAGAGAAGCTACAAGAGAAAGAATAAGAGATTCAAAGACTAACTGAGCATCACCATGAGGTTACCAACCAGATTATTCCTATGAGTAAAGAAGCAAACAGACTAAATAGAGAACTCATTGAAAGTATATAGATCATTGGTGAGCTAAGAGAAGAGAATGAAAAATTGAAGCACGAAATCAAAGTCCAAATTCAACACAATGAATTGATCAAAAAGGTTGAAGAAAGAAACAAAAGGATGGATGATTTTCTTGATGGACAGAGAAGAGTCAACAACTACACAGGATTAGGGTACAACAAAAATGGTGAATCTTCTAATCAACCAGATCAAAGGAATGCTTTCACAACCTCAAGATCCAAGAAGCTGTCATGCAATCACTGTGGAAAACTAGGACACACTTCAAACATTTGCAGAAGCAAAATAAAGGGTATTTCTCAAGCACAATCTACTTTCATTGGTAATTGTTATAAATGTCAAAAGAAAGGACATAAGGCATATGAATGCAGATCCAAAGTGAAAAATCCAAAGAGGAAAACTTACATGGACCAGTACTTTCCTACCTGCAAGATGAATGGGCATACACATGAAGAGTGTTGGAAAAATAAAAACAATGCCTAGACACCAAAAGAAACTGGTGATAGCCACAAACCAACAAGAGTAGTTAACTCATATGTTTGGGACTATAAAAGATGGGTAAACTGCACAGCATGTGGAAGGTATGGTCATATTTCTTCCAACTATATGGGAAAGTGAACCAGAAGGTCAAGAGGTTGGACCAATCCAGGTATGGCATGTTTGAATTGTCATAAGGTTGGACATGTGATAAAATATTGCAAAGACTGAATGACATACACAAGTACACATCCCAATGGAAATATCATTGATGACATCAAGAGAATGAGAAATAGGATGTGATTAAAATCCACAAACACTGAGGGTGCTAGATCAAGCAATGCAAATGGTGATACCCCATCCAATGGATCCGGTGACATCACTACATCTAACTAGATTGCGCAAGTAAGTATGGAACTACATTATGATAAGTTACAATATACATCGGTTCCATTACACATAGTTCATATTGTAATATTAGCATGAATAAAGATGCAATATATTGTTATTTTCTAAACTATTGAAAAGCAACCATCAGTTATTGGGAACACTTTGCATCGGTGAACACACACATAAAATTTATCACTACTTACTAGAATGTATTGGTTATTACACAAGCTAAGTGTAAATCGACAGACATCGGTGAACCTTGAGTCAACAAAAGTTGTCTTCGCAACTTTATCGACACTCATCGGTGAAGTCACTAAAGCTACTAGCTACCCCAACACTTCAGAAAAATACCAAAGATGTTATAAATGTCTCTACCGATGAACTCAGTCCTTATATACCAATGAGTTGGTAAGCATTAATGACAACTTAGGGTACAAAAAGGTTATAAAATCCTGACGGGTAAACTCATTTTCACACCCGTTATTTTTGAGCAGAGCAGAGCAATTTTAGAGCAATTTGGAGAGAAACCCAGCAAGAATCAATTTGGCTCAAAAGAATTCACATTCACGGGCAATCACAGAGAATCTATAAGTAATCACATTCACCGATCACACTATTTTATTTGTGAAAAGCCCTGAATTTCTGCAAACACGATGGCATCAACTTCTCGAGTTGAGAAGATTAAGGAAGATAAGAAGAAATCATTCAAGCTTGTCAATAGAGGCTCATGTGCTGAACCCAAGTTCAAGCTACACCTAGAAATTGCATCACAACCTGACAATTCTGGAGCATTCTCCAGAATCCCACCTAGGGTTTTACTGGTAGAGGACGTAAGGTCCTATATTCACTGCAAGATCTCAAAAATAGGAGATGTAGACCTAGATAATGCCTATAGGGGACTATGTGATGACACTGGAAAGCTCAAAGAAGAGCATATACATATGGAAGTAAAGGGAATCATGAATGCACTGTATTTCCCTAAGGTATTCAAAACAGAATGGATAAAGATTGTTCTTAGCAAGACTTTATGGCTAAATCATCCAAAACCAATAACTAAGGATGTTATTCATGTAGTTACTAGTTATCCTACAACTGATAAACCACAAGCTCACAAGCACCCATCCATGGCAGAAGTGGAAAAACTGACTGGTGCTAAATCAGATAAAAGAGCACTAAAGGTCAACACCATTACTGACATAGAGCTGAAGTTTGGAGCATGTGTTGTTGGATACAAAATATTCCAAGCAAGTAGAATGAACATCATATCAAGTACTACTATGAGCATAGCATACAAGATTATCAAGCAGGGAAAGAAGATGGATCTTGCAGAGATCCTATTACATCAACTGGAGGAGAACATGTGCACAATAAGATCTTCAAGAACAAACACTTGTAAGTTTGGTTCCCTCATAATGTGCATATTCTTTTCCTTTGAAGAATACTTTCCTTCCATAGGAAAAGTTTTATGGGACACAAGAAGACCCATAACCATTCAGATAGGTGAATTCATAGAATCACTAAGAATAGATTTGATAATTTAATGCATGAGTATTTCAAAACCATTAAGGAAATGCTACAAGCCAGAACAAGGATTCCTAAAAATCTGATAGAGGAACACAAAGAGAATATATGTTTCATGGTAGATACTGACTTCACATACATACAAGTAGTAGTACCTAGGAAGTCATGGCTTACACGATTAGAGTATGAAATCAAGGAAGGACTAGCCAAGGAGTGCATTGAGGCACTACTGAATGAGCTAGTGGACAACAAAAAACTAAGATTTGGCACCTATGAAGAGGCCAAACAAAAGATTAAGACAAATCTTGTTATTAAGAAAGCTATAAAATAGTCAGGCAGAATGGTGAAGAATTTGAAAAATTACCTAAAAATATCTTCTGAAGGTGAAGAAGAAAAGGAAGGTGAAGAGGAACAAGAGGGTAAGGAGGAACTCACTGAGGACCAGCTACCCATTAGTGATACAACAGAGAAAAATGAATCAGAGGAAGAAAATTCTGATTCACCAACTCCTCCACCACCTAAGAAGTCAAGAACAAGGAGTCAAACAACAAAGGATGCAACTCCTTCTCCCATGGTAAAAGGAAAGGTTTATAAAAGGAAACCTAAAATATCAAAGGCAAAACAACCAGTTAGGCAACCTATCAAAAGGAGAAAATTTGTTCAGACAAATGAGGATTTAGAGGACACAACTATGGATGAGCTTGACACTGAAATCAAACAAGCAAAGGAAACAACAAAGGCAACATCAACTACTGAAAATATTGATGAAATATGTAGGTACATTTTTGAAGCATCATCTATTGGACATCCTAAGATTAGGAAATGGTTGAGATGGGATTCAGTAGAACAGAACAAAATTGAAGATGCAATCATAGCCAAAATGTGCAGACACTATTATGTGCCACTTTAGTTCACTACATGTGATGTACCTCAAGAACTATTGATTAGACTATCTTCTAGGTTCACATTTGCACTACATGAGGAGAAGAGGATAAGAGAAAGAGTACTTGTCTCTCTTATGCCTCCTAAATCAAAAAGGGAAGAAATAAATGAATTAATGGAGAAATATGAGAAAAATTTCTTACCCAAGATGAGAGCCTACAAATTTCTGGAAGAGAAGTTTATAGAACTAGAACAAAAGCTCATCATAAATAGAGCAAGATACTCAATCCTGCTAAGGAGAGAAGTTATGAGAAGGAAACTATCACTAAAATAGTTAACTCAATAGCTGAGTTAGATAGTGAAGAAGTTCAAATAACCAGCCAAAAACATGTTGATATTATAGATGAAGAATGGCCTAAAGACAGTGAGGAAAATCAAGTACCAGCAAATCCCATCCACATCAGTTTAGAGGATGAAGAAGTTACCAAAGAAGAGGTAACGATAAAAGGTAACTTAGATGATGATATAAATGATGAATCATGGTTAGACAACATTATCAATACCACTACAAGACAAGACCCTATCGTAGAAGTACAAAAAGATGAAGACATAAATATTGCAAAGGGCAATACCGACAGACAAGATATAACTATTGACACTGCAATAGTCAATACACCAAAAAACATGAATATATTAATAGATGCTATTGATATTCAATCAAGTTAGGATAAATCATCTAAGAAAGATGATAATATACCCAAGGATATGGGTGCTGATGAAAACAAAGATGCATCCAACACTCAAAAGGATACAGATACAGAAATGAAGGATGCAACTGACAACCAGCAAAAAGTGTCAAATGAACAAAACAAAGAGGCAAATAAAAAAGTTGAGAATAAATTGAGAAAGGTTGAAGAAAAATATAAAAGTGAAGGAGTCAAGCAATATGAAGGCACAAACTCAAAGAAGTTATATCTGTTGATACACCTAAGGAAACTGAGGAGACGTCTTCACCAAACCAATCGGTGGACTCAGAATAGATACAAAAGGATGCTTCATCTTCTCAACCCTCACCTACCAAATCCATCCAATCTCAAGCTTTACAAATGGTAGTACATCAATCTACCACGCAGCCAAAGAAGAAGAAGAAGAAGAAGAAAGAAATGAAGAAAGACATCTTGGCTGTTACATTGGATGAAGTAATAGAAGTCCCAAACTAGGATATTACTACTTTGGATAGTGATAAATTTCAAGAGTTTGGAGTGTTATGTCAAAGGAAATCCATTCAGAAGAAAATGATATAGGAACATAGGGAAACAATGGCACTTGACAAAGCAAGAGACATACTACAACAACTTGTTCCTGAAGTGAAACTTGAGAAAAATGCTACAGTTAAGGAACAAATAGTTGTTCTTACCGACACAATCACAGACTAGAATATAGATGCAGAACAAGCTATGGAAGAACAAGTGGAGAAGAAGTATCAATACAAATTAATTGATAAAATCAGCCAAGAAGTGGCATTGAACAAGGTAAAGCTCTCTGAACTAACTGATCAATTAGAGCCAATGATTGCTAAGGCAATTACCTTAGTTTAAAATATGTGCACGCTTGAAATGTTTACAAAGGAAAACAGTGACAAGTTAGCAGAGATAGATTCTAATGTCACAACAAGTGCACAAAGCCTAACCTCAAATGTAGATAGTATCAAGGTGCATCATGACAAGGTCATTGAGGCTAAAAGGCTAAGGCAAGAGATATGGGATGCTGAAACACAACTAAGAGGTGAGATTACAGAGCTACAAGAATACATATTGCCTAATCTTACTATTCTATAGAAGTATATTTTTGAAGCAAGAAACCTTATTGCAACCCCTGAGATGTCTATAGTAGACAACATCTATGATATACATGTAAGGATTTCACTTGAGAAATTGTCTCTAGAAATTCTGAAGAAAAAATGGGAAAAGATGATGGAGGAGATCAAGTCCTCCCATTCCCATCTTTTTGAAAAGCTGTAAGTACCTTTGCCTTTATTATCAAAAAAGGAGGAATAGAAAGGAAATGTGTATTGTATGTACAAGAGGAACATATATGTAAAGATAGCTATGTACAATATATCAAAAAAGGGAAAAGAAAAGTACATAAGGATATGTATATATACTTACACTTACTGGCATATACATAGGGGGAGTCATTAAAATGACTAAGGAAGGAGTATACACATGTGTACATACTAACACATTCAGTATGTTGCACATATCATGTTTTTAATACTAATGTCAAAGGGGGAGATTGATGACATTAATTTTGCCATTAGTACACTTAGTGAAAAACATTTACAAAGATCATCAGTACAAGCATTATCGGAAGACTACAAGCATTACTAGAACACTACAAGCATTACTGACAGATAATGAGCATGCCCGACAAATCAAAGTGTCACACAAAAATGCTAATTATGGAATTGACCGACAAGTGTTGCACTGACGAAGTGAACAGGACATCACCGATGGGTCAATAACACAACATGAAGATCATCACCGACAATACAAGTTTTGAGAACAAAACTAACAAAGCATAGAAAAATCATACCCAATGAACAGTTCAAGAAAGGAACGCTGATGACAAAGAAAACTGACCGTCAGAACCGATAGTCAATTAGAGAACCCGTAAAAAGTGGATCTGAGTTTTACACATCACATAAAGCATTGTAATTCTATTTATAGAGTTTTAATTTGTTTTAAATCATAACTTTAGGTTCAAGAAAGCTTTATGTAAATGTTTTAAAGCATCCTAATGGATCTAAAACATATCTAACTAAAGATCAAGGTCAAGTTGTAAACCTTCGATCTAGAGTTAACTTGCGAAAGCGTGAATCAAGAATTGAGCTAAAATCTAGTATAAATAGATTTTCAATCAATTGTGAATTATGAATTCATTATTGTTGATAGCCACAAAGAGCATCTAAGGAGAAGAAGGCAGAATTCATGCAAAGTTTAGAAATGGATCACATCAGTTATCAAGAACACACAGAGGCTACCGACGAGTAGACAACGGTATTATTCAATCATGGAAATATGATTACTCATACATAGGAAGCTTTATTGGATCTATTATCAGCAATTGGAGATTGCATACATTATCAGATCAAAGACTTATGTAGTTGCATTCTAACAAGTGCATCACATCTAAAATCCTTTTGTAGAAGGTGGACTTAACCGTTCTTTAAAAATATTTTAACAGAGTGCACACTTAACAGTGTTGCTGAAGCTTCAAATGAAGTAGATCTTAACAGGTCTCCACTATAATACTCCTAATAGGGTAGGTCATCAAAAGTGACCAATTGTAAGCCTTAACCGGCCCCTTCTTATCTACAGATAGTGAAGTCTTATGGTTAACAATCCCCACCATAGTTTTTACCTCCTAACAGGAGTTTTTTGTGATATCCTATCTTGTGTCATGTGTTATCTATTTTCATGAATGTTTCTTTTATGATTACATACTAAATAACTTATGATATGATTGCATATACATAAATAAAGATGAACAGTTAGATAAGATAATTTACAAACTGATGATTAAGGGTTAATGGGCTAACCAAGAAAAGTTTTAGAGGTACTGATTCACCCCTCCCCTCTCAATACATCATTCCAATATAATTCCAACAAGTTCTTTCTTGCATATTAGTTTAATTGCATTCTTGCATTGTTAGCTTCATTTCTTACCTTAATAGCATTCTAGTTTCCTTTCATAGCTTAATGTAGATGTATTGTTCTTCTCATTTGATAGCCTAATCTTGCATATTAGTTCCATTCCTAGTTTTTATGCATTTAGTTTTCTAATTCATGCATTTCCATTTTCAAATCTTTTAAGAGCAAATTATGAAATTCTATGTATCTTGCTCCATCTTAAATTGAATCTTCCATTTTGGAGTAATCAAGTCACTAATTCTCCATGTCCAATCTAATGCGCAACTCATGACAATCACACTCGCTTCAACTAGGAAGCAATAAGTTGATTTCAAGGATTTTTATGCCTTTTTTTATCTTCCTTTTGATACTAAACCCTTTGATGTAATAGTTTATTGAAGTGTTTGGTTGTAGATTTTAATCACACATTTTACCACACACACAGTTATGTCATCTAATCAAGTGATATAATGAACTAAAATGTAAATACCAAAATGGCATCAAGTGAAAATTCCTTCACATGATTCAAACCAATATGGTCAAGTCACAAATGATTCAAGTCAAATGATGATGCCACTATGACTGATTAAGGAATGTGTCCATTCAACCAAAATTATTCAATGCAATGCCACTACATGTATCGCGAATGCCAATAAAAGAACTGAATAAAGTATGTGAGAAATGCAACCAAGGCATCAAAGAAATCATGTCCATACTAGATAGTTAGTTTATTTGGCATCAAGCAATCATGTCCGTACTAGACAGTTAGTGTATTTGGCATCAAGGAAAACATAAGGAGAGGAGAAACATATGTCGCACTTGTGCGATTAAAATGAATGTGTGTGGAAACCTAAGAGTGCAAGGGAGATAATCATTGGTTAACATGATTATATATTAGTATAATTGAAACAGTATGCAAATTAGAGTATTTCACCTTACCATTATAACTACATAGATGAAAACTAAGTGGACTCCTCTTTCATTTTCTTTATGATCAAAATTTCTTCTTTCTCTTTCTCATCTTTCTTAGCTTCAGGGGTGCCTGTATACATCTCATTAAGTTCCTTTTTTCTCAGACTCTTTCTTAGCCACCCTTTCTTGATAAAGATAAGCGGCATTTCTTGCAGTTTTTCTAGGTTCATTTGGTTAAACAAAGGGGCAACCATAAAACCTTGAGCAATGAAGTACTGGGTTAGCCAATCTAGATGGAATAGTATGAGTTCATCTCAATAGAAAATGGAGATTGCGCTTGATTTCCTCTCAATAATTCTCAAACATCTCATTATCCTTAAAAACTAAGTAGGGCCTACAAGGAATGATATTATTATGCTCAAGACTTCCTACCTCAGCCTTCATGTAATCTTTAGGGTAGGGTATATATTACATAAATTTGACACTATAAATTGCCTCTTCCATCCCACCTAAGATTTTTTCAATGAAGATCTTCCTATAGAGATCTATAGTTTGGACCTTACTATTCCCTGCCCTAAGGAGAAATGAAATAAAAACTCCTACTATTTCCCCATTAGTTCAAAGAGTGAAGCTGTAGTCAAAATATGAGTCCCCCAATGCTAACTCCACTACCCTTTTGGTCATATCATATGTTGGCTTCAATATTCTATTCCATCTCTCTAGTTTGATGCACCCAAAAAATGCCATGTTCCCTCTTACTCAAGGTATGGAAAGCTCAAACATTTGTGTACATTTTTTGTACAGATTAAGACCATAAATTAATATCAATCTGGGATATTTTAAAATATTGAATCCATGTTATATTTTCTTACCTTTATATTGTCGCTTCCTATTTGTTTTGGATTTCCACTAAAAAGGACTACAGTGCTTACCTTAAATAGACAATTCAGGATTCAAAAAGTTTAAATTAGGGTAGTTAACAATCCTTACTTATCGGAGACATCATTACTACAGGTTGCAAAGAGTAATTAATGATGATTGATAGTACTCGCTCAAGTAAATGTATTAATCAAGGAATGCTTCATCTTTCAAGAATGAAATGATATATATTTTAAATATATCTTTCTAAGATTTGTGTTTGTACAGATCTTGATACAAGATATTATTGTTGGAAAAATTGCTACAATGTAGACAATTGTTATTTTGTCATTGATGTCAAACCTTAACTGGTGAGACTATTGATGTATGTTTGAGTATCTTATCCATTGATTGATGAAGATTTGAAAGAATGGGATAACAAGAAGACCAAGGAAATAGTTGAGTTATGAGTATACACCAGGGTACTTGATCATCTGGCACTTTGGAAAAGTGATACATTGTTTATCTATCACTGACAATTCACTGGAAGGTCGATGCCAAGAAAAGCAAAGTTGATGCTAAGAAAAGCGTAAGGTGATGTCGAGAAAATCAAAGATGATGCCGAGTGACAGTGAAATGCCAAGAGGAAACAGAGGAAAGCCGAGCAACAGTATTTTAGTAATTGATGAGATTTGAGATCTCTAGCCAACATAGTTTATTTTATTGGGATATGCATTGTTAATTAAGATTGGTCCATGTTCATTTAATGCACAGGAAACCATTATTAGCGCATGGATTCAATGTTTAATTAATGACTGTACTGGATGGAAAGATCCATTGGATCTGACCTAACCTAAGATCTACGATCTTGGTTAAGCGGAAAAAGATTTATTTGACCTAGATGAAGAGGTATAATATAACCTACTGAGGTTATTGTCAGTGTATCCATGTGCAAGGAAAAGCTGAATGCAAAAAGTATTGCATGGTTAATTAACTGATTAGAAATACCTAGAAGAGAAGGCTAAGAAGAGAAGCAGAGAGAGATTTCTTGACGGATTTCCAAGAAGATTTGAAGTTTGAGATGAGAATGAAGGTCACTCAGTGAATTAGCATTAGAGCTAAAATTAGATCTAAATTTGCAAAGTAAGTTGTATGTATCAGATCACACTTGATGATTACTTTCTAACCATTGTATCAGTTCAAATACTTTAACCAGGTTGACCTAACAGTCATTGTATTAAATCCTTTGAACAAGGTGACATTTAGATTGGAATTTTCTAAGTCCTCTAACAAGGCCACTCCTGACAGGGTGATTAAATCCTTTAACTAGGTCACATTTGATAGTGTGTTTTGTAACCTTTAATAGGGTAGGCTCCTAACATGGCATCACTTTAAAAGAGTGAAATTTTGGTAGCATGTTACTGGTGGTTTTTTCCCATATTGGGTTTCCACATTAAATCATGGTGTCAAAATGTGTGAATGTTATTGTTGTGTTTTACTATTAAGTTTCTACAAGCTTATTTTATTAGTACAATAAACTGCACACTTTTGTTGTTTATTGTTGCCGAGCAAATCTGAGTTGTTAAAGTTGGTTTAAAGTCTTATATGGGCACATCTGGACCTGAGGATAACTGATTTACCCCCCCCCTGAGTTATTCTAAATTCATCCTAACAATTGGTATCAGAGTAGAGTTCTCTTGAAATAGTTTGAAGGTACTTGGAGATAAAGATCAAGATGTATAAAAGGGATGGATCAAAGATTAACAAGGACAACTTTCTTGTATGGAAAAGTTTGATGAAACTTCACCTAGATAGTATTGGTGCTTCTGCTAAATGAAATATTGAAATAGAATATGTAGCCCCTATTGGAACTCTGAATGTTGCACAATTGAGAGAAAGGCAAGAACATAATCAAGCAATGTTGGAACTTGCATCATCTCTGAACTATCATGAATTTGAGGACATCAAGGATTGTACAAGCGCAAAGCAGATGTGGGATGCTCTTCAAACCATTTATGGAGGTGACACAAATGTACTAAGAGCCAAATCTGAAAGCTTGAGAGGTAAGTTTGATGATTTAAAAATGCAAGAAGGAGAAAATATAGTGCAATATTATGATAGGATAAAGGAAGTTGTAAACACTATTAGAGGAGCTAAGGGAGTCATTGATGATGAAACCATCATGAAAAAGGTACTAAGAAGAGTTCTTCCCATTTATGCTAGTAGAGTATCTGCAATTCAAGAACTGAGATGTACTCCTAATAACAATTTGACTCTGGAAAGTTTGGTAGGCAGACTTACTGCATTTGAGATGTCAAATTTTGACAACTATACTCCAGAAGCTGTTGAATCTACATTCAAGTCATAGATGGTCATCAACAAATCAAGGAAAGGAAAGAAATGTGTGAGAAGTGATAGTGACACTTTAGATAATGATCTAGAAGAGCTTGAGGCACTTATGGCAAGAAGACTAGCGAGAGGAAAAGGAAAATTTAGAGGTAAACTTCCTATTATTTGTTTTTCTTGTAATAAAGTCGGTCATATTGCTTTGAGATGTCCTGATAAGAATGAGAAAGATGAAAGAAGAGATAGCAAGTACAAAGACAAAAAGGATGACCGAGACTATAGAAATTACTGTTGGAAAGTGACAATGAAAGCAACTGCTATTTTTTCATTGATGTCAAACCTTAACTGGTGAGACCATTATTATCTATTTGAGTACCATATCTATTGTTGATGAAGAAGATTTAAAAAGAAGACCAAGTGAATGGTTGAGTTAAGGAAACTAAAAGGGTATATGATCAGTTGGCACTCTGGCAAAGTAATTTGTTGTTTATCTTTCAAAGACAGATTTTCTAGATGTTCTGTGCTGAGAAAGTTTGGCTTGTGCCGAGAAAAGTTGCTTGTGCTGAGCAAAGTTGCTTGTGATGAGAAAAAGTTGTTCAATGTCAAGCACCATTGAAATTGTTGAGTGGAAACAGTGATGTTGGTCGACTTACAATAATTGGATTAATGATGAGATTTGAGATCTCTGGCCGACTTAGTTAATTTTATTGGGATATGTAATGTTAATTAAAG
>MU224005.1:1941665-1963168 GCA_018584345.1 Thuja plicata
TGTCTGTTATGTGAATTTGAGCCCAAAACAGTGAAAGATGCTTTAGAAAATGAAGATTGGATACAAGCAATGAATGAGGAAATTGAACAAATTGAGAAGAACAAAACTTGGACACTTGTACCTAGGAAAAAGGATAAAAATGTAATTGACACAAAGTGGGTATTCAGGAACAAACTGAATGAACATGGAGATGTGACAAGAAACAAAGCTAGACTGGTATACAAGGGTTATGCACATGAGAAAGGAATTAACTACCGTGAAACCTTCACCCCAGTTGCAAGATTGGAAGGTGTCAGAACCTTACTTGCATATGCAACCTATAAAGGATTCAAATTTTATCAGATGGATGTGAAATATGCATTTCTCAATGGTATCTTGGAAGAAGAAGTGTATATTGAGAAAGCTGATGGTTTTATAGACCCAAACAAAAGGGATATGGTTTGCAGATTGCACAAACCATTATATGGATTGAAGCAAGAGCCAAGAGCATGGTATGAGAGATTGCACAATTATCTGATCAATATTGAATTTACAAGAACCAATGACAACAACAACAACCTGTACTTGAAGACAGAGAAAAACAAAGGTACATTATTAGCTGAAAGTTTTGTGGATGACATCATATTTAGTGGACAAGATGTGTTATGTCAAAAATTTGCAACAGAAATGCAAACTAAGTTTGAGATGTCTATGTTTGGTGAAATAAAATTCTTTGTTGGCTTACAAATTTATCAAATGAAGAATGGTATCTATATCACTCAATCTAAATATATCAAAGAGATATTGAAAACATTTGGAATGGAAGAGTCCAAACTAGTGAGTACACCCATGGCTACTGGATAGAAGATGACAAAAGATGATGACACAAAAGAAGTGAACCAAACACTCTATAGGTCAATGATTGGAAAACTACAGTATGTTGTGAATAGTAGACCTGATATTGCCCTAGCTTTTGGGATTGTTGCAAGGTTTTCTGCTAACCCCAAGGAAACTCACATGATGGTAGTCAAAAGGATTCTAAGATATTTGAAAGGAACTAAGGACTATGGTCTATACTACAAAAAGAATGACAAGTTTAAACTTAGAGTTTACACTGACTCTGACTCGGCTGGAAATGTTGATGACAGGAAAAGCACTACTGGTGGAGCATGTCTTTTAGGAAAGAGATTGATCTCTTGTACAAGAAAGAAATAGAATTTCACCTCACAATCTACAACTGAAGCCAAGTATGTGGCAGTAGCAGTTAACTGTTCTAACATTGTGTGGTTGAAGATACTACTGAAAGGTATGAAGGAAGAAATCACTGACCAAGTTGTTATATATTGTGATAACACAAGTGCTATTAATATTTCTAAATATCCTATCATGCACTCAAAGATAAAGCATATATCTATCAAGTATCACTACTTGAGGGAGCTAGTTCAGAGTAAAGAAGTGAGACTGGATTATGTGAACACCAAAGAACAATTAGCAGTCATATTCACAAAAGCACTACCCAAGGATTCTCATGAGTATCTACGGGGTAAATTGGGGGTGATTCCCCTCACTGAGGCTAATTAAGTTCTGTATGGTACTGTTGCATCAAATATTTTATTCAGAATATCTGACACATTGATGCATAGTAAGTCACACTTTAGGATGCTGGCTAAAGTTGTGAAGACAAACAAGGACAAAAAAGAAAAATTAGTCATAATCAAGATGACAGGATCAACATGATACTAAAGATCTACATGATAATGATATCGACGTCTTTGGAATTGTTGTCAAAGAGGGAGAGATTACCTATAAAGAGGAAGAGATTGCTGAGAATTTACAAAGAAGGAAAGATTACATAAAGGCAGAAGTTACTATTGCAAACATTGAAGTGATTATCTACTCAGAGGGAGTCTACAAATGATTAGACACAGATGATAAAAGTGTAATTACAGACACAAAGGGAGAAATATTTTACAGATAAGAATCAGAATGAAGCTAAAGACATTAATGAAAATTTGTTCATATCAAGGAACACAGGTGACTTTTGGATTGGTTGGTAACTATGCTTGTTAAATCATTGTTTTAATATTTTGTGTTGCCATCAATGCCAAAGAGGGAGATTGTTGGAAAGTGACAATGCAAGCAACTGTTATTTTGTCATTGATGTCAAACCTTAACTGGTGAGACTATTTTTATCTATTTGAGTACCATATCTATTGTTGATGAATAAAATTTAACAAGAAGACCAAGTGAATGGTTGAGTTAAGGCAACTAAAAGGGTATTTGATTAGTTGGCACTCTGGCAAAGTAATTTGTTGTTTATCTTTCAAAGATAGTTTTTCTAGTTGTTCTATGTCAAGAAAGTTTGGCTTGTGCCGAGAAAAGTTGCTTGTTCCAAGAAAATTTTCTTGTGACGAGAAAAATTTGTTCAATGCCAAGCACCATTGAAATTGCCGAGTGAAACAGTGATGTTGGCTGACTTACAGTAATTGGATTAATGATGAGATTTGAGATATGTAATGTTAATTAAAGATTGATCCATGTCATTTAATGTATGGGTAACCTTAATTAATGCACGGTTTCAAGATTTAATTAGAGACTACTTTGGAGAAGTAAATTTAATGCAAAAATAGAATGATCTGTTGGATCTGACCTAACCTAGGATCTACGATCTTGTTTAAGTGGAAAATGATTTATATGACCTAGATAGAGAGGTATATGATAACCTCAAGGGGTTATTCACTGTGTGTGGAATAGTGTATGTGTATGCAAGAGGTTTGCATAGTTGATTTACTGTTTGGCATGATCTAGCAGAGAAGGCAAAAGGCAGAAGCAGAAAGTTGCATGTGTGATTGCTTAATGGATTTCCAAGCAAATCAGAAGGTTGAAATGACAATGTAGGATATTTAGTAAGTTAACATTAGAGTCGTAATTAGATCTAAATTGCAAAGTAAGTTGTATGTATCAGATCACAACTACTGATTACTTTCTTACCATTGTATCAGTTAAATTCTTTAACAAGGTTGACTTAACAGTCATTTGTATAAATCCTCTAACAAGGTGAAATTTAAGTGGAATGTTCTAAGTCCTCTAACAAGGCCACTTCTGATAGGGTGATTAAATCCTTTAACTAGGTCACACCTAGCAGTGTGTTATTGTAACCTTTAACAGGGTTGGCTCCTCACAGGGCATCACTTTAGAAGAGTGAAAACTTGGTAGCATGCTACTGGTGGTTTTTCCCATATTGGGTTTCCACGTTAAATATTTGTGTCAACTTGTGTGAATGCTTATGGTTTTCTTTACTGTTATGTTTCTACAAGCTAATTTCAATTGACAGTAATCTACATGAATAAGTTGCTGACTTATGCTACTGCTGCCGAGTAGATTTGAAATTTAGAAAGTTTTATTTGCTACATCTAGACCTGAGAATAACTGATTTACCCCTCCCCTCTTAGTTATTCTAAATTAATTCTAACAAGTACAAGGATTACAAATAAAAAGGTAAGAAATCTTGGTATATAGTTGAAGAAGCTTCTGACTGTGAATCTGACAAATCTAATGAAAATGATATAGAAGTTTTGTATGTTGCAATGAAAGATGATTCTGATGATGATGAGAAAACTGCATTAATTTCTTGTATGAGTAAAGTTTATCATTGGATTATTGACAGTGGTTGTTCACATCACATGACTGGTGATAAGGACAAATTTGAAACCTTAGATCAATGTAAAGGTGGATATGTTAAGTTGGTAATGATACACCTTGTAGAGTTAAAGGGAAAGGATCAATTCAATTGACCGACAAGATTAGATGTGATGATGTGTATTGGGTTGATGATCTTAAGTATAATTTGTTGAGTATTTCATAGTTGAACACTTCTGGTTACAGAGTTGAATTCCATCACAGGAAAGCAAAGATCTATGATGCCAATGAAGAATTAGTTGGAGGTGGTGAGAAAACTAAAGTTAATTTGTTCTATCTAGATTTAGATGAAGAGACATTCTTGTTTGCACAATATAATGATGTTTGGTTATGGCTTAGGAGGCTATGTCATGTTAACTTTGATAAATTGGTAAGCATAAGTAAATTGAAAAAAGTTAGAGGGCTGCCTAAGTTAAAGAAACCCGAGAATGCAATGTGTAAGCAATGTCAATTGGGAAAAATGACTAAATCAAGTTTTAAGAGAAAAACCTATACTTCTAAGAACATTTTGGAATTGGTTCATACTGACCTTTGTGGACCTATTGGTGAGAAAAGTTACTATGGAGATAAATATTTTATTCTATTTGTAGATGACTACTCTAGGATGATGACTGTTATGTTTCTCAAAGAAAAATCTAATGCATTTTAGTTATTTAAGTGGTACTTGGCAAAATTTGAAAAGGAAATAGGTAAGAGTCTAAAATGTCTGAGATCTGACAGAGGAGGTGAGTTCATTTATAATGAGCTCAACAGGTTCTGCAATGACCGAGGGATAAAAAGACAGATGTCCGCACCTAGGACACCACCATAGAATGGTATAGCTAAAAGAAGAAATTGATCTATCATGGATTGTGCTAGAACATTAATGAGGGAGAGAAATGCTGCATAGAAATATTGGAGAGAAGTTGTAAGTACAATAGTTTATACCTTGAACAAAGTACAAGTCAAGAAAGGTACAAATACTACACCTTATGAGCTATGGTATGGACATGCACCTACTGTAAGTTATTTTAAAGTATTTGGGAGTAGATGTTTTATACTGAAGGACAATAGAAATGGTAAAATTGATTCTAAAGGAGAAGAAGGCATATTTCTTGGATATTCTACTAAGAGTAAGGCATATAAATGTTTGAATTCTAACACTAAAAAAATTGTGGAAAGTGCAAATGTTAGAATTGATGAATATGCAGAAAGAAATGAAGCTGAAAGCATGATTGAGCCTGAAAGTTACAGATCATTCACTTATCCTCAAGAGGAGGATTCTAACAAAACTGAAAATGAAGTTGCTGAGCAACAGTCTGCACCTTTCAAGACACACAAAAAAAATTTTGAGCAACAGGAGGTGACTACCGAGCTATCTGATGGAGATGTCGAGTCACAATTTCACCCTGAACTAAACTTGAATGATCAAACTGAAGATGAAAAAGAACCTACTTTGGAAAAATATGTAAGAAGGCACCATAAACCTGATCAAATCATAGGAGGAAAGGATTCTGTAGTTATGACAAGAGGAAAATTAAGAGAAGACACATGTTTGCTATGTGATTTTGAGCCTAAGATAGTAAAAGATGCTTTGGACAATGAAGATTAGATTCAAGCCATGAATGAAGAGATAGACCAGATTGAAAAGAACAAAACATGGACATTGGTACTGAGACCTGACAACAAAAATGTTATTGGTACTAGGTGGGTATTCAGAAACAAGCTGAATGAACATGGAGAGGTAACAAGGAATAGAGAAAGACTGGTATGCAAGGGTTATGCACAAGAGGAAGGAATTGACTATGGAGAGACATTCACCCCAGTTGCAAGATTGGAGGGTGTAATAACTCTACTTGCATATGCAGCCTACAAAGGATTTAAAGTATATCAAATGGATGTTAAGTAAGCATTTCTAAATGGGATATTAAAAGAAGAAGTATATATTAAACAGGCTGATAGATTTGTTGACCCAAGCAAGAGGAACATGGTTTGCAGACTGCACAAGGGATTATATGGACTGAAACAAGCACCCAGAGCATGGTATGAAAGATTGCACAATTATTTGATGAAGATTGGATTTGCAAGAACAAATGACAACAATAATCTGTATTTGAAGATAGAGCAAGGTAAAAGAATTTTATTGGCTGAAATTTTTGTTGATGACATCATATTCAGTTGACAAGATATGATATGCAAAGCATTTTCAAAAGAGATGCAAACAAAATTTGAAATGTCTATGTTTGGTGAGATAAAATTCTTTGTTGGATTACAAATATATCAAATGAAGAATGGTATCTATATTACTCAATCAAAATATATCAAGGAGATACTAAAAACTTTTTGTATGGAAGATTCAAAACCAGTGAGTACACCTATGGCTACTGGACAGAAGCTGACAAAGAATGATGATACAAAAGAGGTAAATCAAACACTGTACAGATCAATGATTGGTAAGATGCAATATGTTGTACACAGTAGACCTGATATTGCATTAGTAGTTGGAATTGTTGCTAGATTTTCTGCTAATCCAAAAGAGATACATATAATGGTAGTGAAAAGAATTCTGAGATATTTGAAAGGTATAAAAGATTATGGCTTATATTACAAAAGGAATGAAAAGTTTGAACTCAAAGTCTATACTGATTCTGACCTAGCTAGTAATTTTGATGATAGAAAAAGCACCATAGGAGGAGCATTTCTTTTGGAGAAAAGACTAGTTTCCTAGACAAGCAAGAAACAGAATTGCACCTCACAATCTACAGCTGAAGCCAAGTATGTGACAGGGGTAGTTAATTGTTCAAACATTGTGTGGTTGAAGATACTACTAAAAGGTATGAAGGAGGAGATCATAGAACTAGTTGTCATATATTGTGATAACACGATTGTCATTAATATTTCTAAAAATCTTGTAATGCACTCTAAGACAAAACATATAGCTATCAAGTATCATTACTTGAGGGAGATAGTTTAGAAAAAGGAAGTGAGACTGGAATATGTGAACACCAAGGAACTGTCGGCAGACATATTTACAAAAGCATTACCCAAGGATTCTCATGAGTATCTAAGAGATAAATTGGGGGTAATTACCCTAGCAGAGGCTAACTAGTGTTGAATGGTACTATTGCATCAAATGTTTTAATCATAATACTTGACACATTGATGCACGGTGAGTCACTTTTTTAGGATGCTGCCTAAAATTCATGAAGTAGAAGACAAGAACAAAAAAGAAGATCAGTCATAACACAAGATGACAAGAACAGCATGATATAAATATTGGAACAAGATGAATCTGCATAATGAAGATGTCGACATCTTTGGCATTGTTGTCAAAGAGGGAGAAGATTGCTAAAACAACAGATATGAGGGAGAGATTATTGAAAGAGGGAGTTGAATAGACACAGAAACATATCAATATGATTATATTTATAGAGGGAGTTAGAATGAAGCTAAATACATTAATGAAAATTTTTGCATATCAAGAACACACACACTTTTTGGAGTGTATGGTAACTGTGGTTGGAAATTATTGTTTTATAGTTTAGTGTTGCCATCAATGCCAAAGAGGGAGATTGTTGGAAAGATTGCTACAATGTAGACAATTATTATTTTTTTATTGGTGTCAAACCTTAACTGGTGAGACTATTTTTGTATGTTTGAGTACCTTATCCATTGATTGATGAAGATTTGAAAGAATGGGATAACAAGAATACCAAGGAAATGGTTGAGTTATGAGTATACACCAGGGTACTTGATCACCTAGCACTTTGGCAAAGTGATACATTGTTTATATATCACTGACAATTCATTGGAAGGTCGATGCCAAGCAAATAAAAGTCAATGTTGAGCAAAGCGTAAGGTGATGCCAAGAAAAGAAAAGATGATGTTGAGTGACAGTGAAATGCCGAGAGGAAACAAAGGAAAGCTAGGTAGCAGTATTTTTGTAATTAATGAGATTTGAGATCTGTGGCTGACATATTTGTTTTTATTGGGATATGCATTGTTAATTAAGATTGTTCCATGTTCATTTAATGCATGGGAAACCATTATTGGTGCATGGATTCAATGTTTAATTAATGATTGTATTGGAAAAGTAAATTAAATGTAATGATGGAAAGATCTGTTGGATCTGACCTAACCTAAGATCTATGATCTTGGTTAAGAAAAAAAATATTTATCTAACCTAGATGAAGAGGTATAATATAACCTACTGAGGTTATTTTCAGTGTATCCATGTGCAAGGAAAATTTGAATGCAAAAATTATTACATGGTTAACTGACTGATTGGAAAGACCTAGCAAAGAAGGCTAAGTAGAGAAGCAGAGAGAGATTGCTTGACAGATTTCCAATAAGATCTAAAGTTTGAGATGAGAATGAAGGCCACTTACTGAATTATCATTAGAGCTGAAATTGGATCTGAATTTGCAAGGTAAGTTGTATGTATTAGATCACACTTGTTGATTACTTTCAAACAATTGTATCAGTTCAAATCCTTTAACTAGGTTGACCTAATAGTCATTGTATTAAATCCTTTGAACAAGGTGACATTTAGATTAGAATGTTCTAAGTCCTTTAACAATGCCACTCCTAACAGGGTGATTAAATCCTTTAACCAGGTCACATTTGACAATGTGTTTTGTAACCTTTAACAGGGTAGGCTCCTAACAGGGCATCACTTCAGAAGAGTGAAATTTTGGTAGCATGTTACTGATGGTTTTTTCCCATATTGGGTTTCCACATTAAATCATGTTGTCAAAATGTGTGAATGTTATTGCTGTGTTTCACTGTTAAGTTTCTGCAAGTTTATTTCATTAGTACAATAAACAGCACCCTTTTGTTGTTTATTGTTGCCGAGCAAATCTGGTTTGTTGAGTTGTTGTTTATGGGCACATTTGGACCTAAGGATAACTGATTCATCCCCCCTCTTAGTTATTCTAAATTCATCCTAAAAATTATTGCCTTAAATCCTCCCTCTATTAATTAGCCGATATAAGCGAATATATCCATGTTACCACTTAGAGTGACATGCTCAGGTTTCCTAAATGGTATGAGTATTTTATTAGTCTAAGAGCTATATTATCTTTAAAATTAGGTATACTCTTAAATCTTAATAATATGCTATTTTTTGAGAATTCAGCTTCTGCAAAGTGTGTCCCTAGTTAATCTTATCAAATATAAACCTATATGATCGAATAGGTGTAAATGTATATAAAATATTCTCTATGTCTATCAATATATATACTTCTATCACCTTTCTATATATATGCAAATATATACATATCAACCTAATGTTATTTATAAATTATTTGGGTTAATACCTTCTCAGAAATTACCTTATAAATCTACATCTCCAAGGACAGAATATATGTTTGTTCAATCCTTGTGTGGTTTTTAGAGAAGCATATTTGTTATGATACAATATTAGAATTATCCAACTTGAACTTTACTGATGCTTAGCCATTTTTCTTCTTTATACAAACTAAAAATAATAATTACTTGTTGAGATTAATGTTTTTAGAGTATACATCAAATAGGTTATGTATATCTCTTTTTACATAGATTGCTTGATCCCAAAATCTTATTATTTATTCTTTTCGATTCCTACTTAAATTCAGTTTATATTCTTTCCTTGATCCAAATATCTGTTATCTCATCTATTAATTTCTATTCCTACTTTAACCCGTCAAATATATTTTTAATCTATTTGTAGGAATAGGAAATAAAAGATATGCATTTATATAATGATGTCTTTCATAACTATTCCAATCCTAGCATCACTAATAATAAAAAAAATAAAATAAAATATATACCAATATATAAATGTTTATATATATCAAATATGAAATATATATATATATATATAAGTTAGGATCATAAATAAAGTACGCAACAATATTTAATAAATAATATCTAATTCACATACAATCAAACAAATAATCTTCTTATGCAATTTTCTCTTCATGCTTTTCATCACAATCAACAATTAGTCCAACCTCATCTTCAGTAACAAAGTCATCAAACCTGTTTATTTCACATGGATGCCTAATATGCATGAAATACTTAAACAAATCTAAATTTCTTATTATTGAGGGAGTTTCTTCAATATATCTCTCCCAATCTTCAACAACCAGAATAGGAAAAATTGGAATCATTTTGTCATTCCTCATGAGATGTTGGTAATGCCTTGGCTTGGGTATCGTCATGTCTTCCTTTACACTAGCTATCACTTTATTTAGATCCTTTAAATAATTCCTTTTGAAGACCCTTCTACATAATCTTCCTATAGATTGTATGTCTGGATCAACTTGTAATGTCGAAGCAATACAAATTACAGGAATATCATAGTTAACTCGATACCTATTATCACTTTCTACAAATTTACCCTTGAGGATTATATAGACTTCTCTTACACTTATATCGAATGTTTCCATTATCATTTTCTTGATCCTTTTCATTTTTATTCCTCCCTCAAAGGCTACATGTGGTTTTGTACATCTTATCTTAATTAGGGTAGCCATATCCTTCATCTTATGCCACTAGATTTTTGACTACTTTACTAATATTATAGGAGGTATACAATTTATTTATACATCTATTCTTCACCCTACCATTTGATCTTCCTAGACACTAAACCGTCCTATCAGAATTTGAAATGCTTTCACCTAACACTTGTTATTTCTTAATTTTCAAGTCTAAATTACTTTTGTTAGAATAACTGAGAGGGGGGTGAATCAGTTAGAATTAGTTTCCTCACAAATTATCCTACAGTCACAAATTTATATAGATGTATACCAAAAAAAATTCAATCATATAAAACTCAGCTCGGTGAAATTGTATTCTATAAACTTAAACTTTCATCAATAGTGTTTATCGAGTGTTAGTAAATTAATACTGTGATTACTGATCTAGGTCAATAAAATAAAGTGTAAAGTAAAATAAAAATCCACAACATTCATACACATTGACACATAGATTTTTAACATGGAAACCCTGCTAAGGGAAAAACCACCTGGGACCCGTAACCAAAAATATTTTCACTCTTCTGAAATGAGCTCAGTGAAGAGCCAACCCTGTTGAAGGTTACAATGCACACTGTTAATGTGACCATGTTAGAGGATTTAAAACTAACATCTCTCTCTTGAAAAGGTATTCACTATGGGGTCAACAAGAAAAAAATTAACATTCTCTTAATGTTTAATAAGGATTCACTATCCCACTCGATTAAGATATTTATCTGTAACAATGGTTAAACTAATACAGTAATGATCTAATTCAAATAGAACTCTGATTTGCAAATATTCAGATCTATTCTAAGTACATAATGCCTCTGATCAATTTTTTCACTTCAGTTCATCTCATACTTTTTATGCTCGGTAATCTTCTTTTCTCTGTTTTCTCGGCGATGTCTGCAAAAATGCTCAATTTTGTCTTTAACCAATTTGATCAATCATGCATAAAATTTGCATGTATGTTGCGGCATCTAGCAACACACACAATTCAGAAATGAATCTCTTGTCTCTTATATAGACATTGTGTATCATTTAATTTTCATCCTTCAGATCTTGCCGCTTAATCTCCATCGTTCATTTTCCTGCTTGATCCTTCCTTGGTAGTTTCTTTAAAAACATGTTTCAATCTCTGTCGTTTGATTTTCATTGAATTTTCATAACCGTTTGATCAAATAAAAAACTTTATCTTTTACCTCAAAATTATCAATTTCCAGATCAACATCCAAGTCGGCCTCAATTAGAATTGATTACTTGGTCTTAGTATTAACCATGTTGTGTCGGCAATCCCTTGCTCAGTTATCATTGTTGCTCGATATACACTGTGTTTTACTTAGTTTGCACTGTCTCTCGGTGTATACATAACTCTTCATTTTTACTGACCACATAAAAATTGTTTGTTCCAGATCTTCAATACATAACAAATGTTTTCCACCATAATAACACTCAAATAGTTGACATCAATGGCAATACATTAACTAATAATGTTTATCATCACTTATGCAACTTGGTTGAATATGAACAAATGACTTCAAACATATAATTAGTTGTAGCTCATCAACTTTTATAATAACTCCAATAATGAAAATGTGGTTCATTTATATCTTCTCATATTGCAACCCTAAACCTAATGTAATGTCTCAGGGACAGAATCTACATATATTAAATTCCCCCAAAATATAGAAAGCTTATCTTATTCCCATTTTGATTTTATCAGCCCCTAGATTAGCTAATTTATCCTCCCATTAATTTCCCTCTCTATAAATATGATTAATGGTATAATGATCTATATATGTTATAATACCCATATTCTGTCTTACAAATTCATTAAGTTTCCAACTAGGTGTTTCCCCTTTTCTAATTGCATTAATAATTAATGTTGAATCACCCTCAACTTCTAGTTTCTTAATACCTTTACTTTTACTTAGTTTCAAACCTTCAATTAAGGCAAGAAATTTTGCCTCATTATTTGGTTTTATACCTATTGGTTCAGGTATACTGGCTATTAACTCCCATTTACTACTATGGACACATGCTCCTATACATGATACTCCGGGATTTCCTCTAGAGGCCCCATCAAAATTAAGTTTATACCATCCATAAGCCGAAGGTTTCCATTTGTATTTTCAACAAATATTCCTCAATTTCTCAACATCTTTTTTAGATTCTATGTCTATTGGTGGTATTTTTAATCTTGTCCATATATTTCTCATTCTATCATCACGAGTAGAAAAAATATTGTCTGCTTACTTAGGAAATTTCTTCTATTCACTACGTCTACAATAGCTACTTCCAGTTTATTTAAAAATTGACAAATCTGTATTTCCTCCTTAAAAATCCTTCGATTCCGTTCTTTCCATACTTCCCACAAAATAATTAAGGGTTGCTATAATCCATAAACTATTATAAAGATCATCATTCTTATGTCTAGGCAACCCTTTCATAAAGTCAACTAGTTTATCTAGGCAAGTAGACTTCCAATTCAGTCTTTTTGTCAGCCATCTCCAACACTTTGTTATAAAATTACAATTTAGAAGAAGGTGAACAATACTTTCTTCTTCTTGCTTACATAACACACATTTGGATGGGCCATTATACCCCATCTTACATCTGTTGTTAATATTCTACCATGCAAAGCTAACCAAGTGAACATGTCTGCCTTAAGTAAGCACAATTTATTCCAGAAAAGATCTATACGCAGGTCAGTAGTTCCATAACATTTCCTATTATACAGCCATCTATAATCATCTTTAGAGTTATATTCTCCTATTTTTTTGTTGGAGTCCAAATCACCTTATCCTTATAATTACTAGGGTTTATATGTCTTTTCCTAAGAATATTCATCAGTTTGTTAAAGAAATCATTAGAAATATAGTATTTCTTACTAATATTCCATTCCCATCTTAACACCAGATTATCAAAAGGAAATTTGAAGTAATCTTTAACATATAATCCCATATCCATTTTTAAACTGTCAATAGTTTTATTATCACTAATTAATTTAGTAATGGGAGCGTTACCTTCACATGAGTCATCCCAGAATAGGGCTTCCTTGTCATTTCCAATATTCCAAGTTACATTCTCCCTAATAATGTTTCTACAATTTCTCATAAAATTCCAAATCCTAGATCCTTTAGGAGGGTATTCATGTATAAGTATACTTAGAGGATCACAACCATCTAGATATTTGTGTTTGATAATTTTTACCCATTTAAGTTCAGGAAACCTTATTATTTTCCAGATTAATTTAGCCCCTAGAGAAAAAATCTAGTCCTTTATATCTTTTATGTTTTCCCCTCCATCTTCCTTTGCCTTACATATTGTATCCCAAGCTATTAATATAGTTCTCTTTTTGTCGTTAGCACCTTGCCAAAAGAAGGATCTAAAGTTTTTAATAAGAAGGATCTGATATATATATTGGTGTAGACACCCAAATCTGAAACGTAATTAATTCATTCAATTAATTATCCATCTTCTATAGTCTTCGGTAAATTAATTTATTTAATTTATCTAATGTCCCTATCCTATTTAATTAAATGAGCGTTTATGTTTATTTAATTAAATAATTTTTACCCATTCCTCTATAGTCACTGTAGTAATTAAATAGTTTATATGTTTAATTAATTTTCCCCTTTTCCCAATCCATCTAGATAAATTTATCTAATTTATCTAATGCCCAAATCTATTTAATTTAATAAACCTATGTTTAATAAATATCCCCTTTTCTCTATTTTGAATTTAAAATAAATCAAAATTCATATTCATATCCTCTCATCCACTTACATTCTCCTACTTTTCCCACTTGCATTCCTAATCTTGTCTTGATCAGATAAATGCCCTATTTACCTAATTAATCCCTATCCTCTCCTAAACCCCATCTACTTGCAAAATCCTAACCTACCCACTTTCCTAATCCCCCTCTAATTGTTTGCACATTCCTAAGCATGAGGACTAGGGAAGCAAAGTCCAACTTTGCTTCCTCCATTCCAATCCTCAACAAACTTGCCATAAAGCCCCTATTAATGAGGTTGGAATTTGGGTCTCTGAGACATAAATTTCATTTATGGAAAGTCTCTTTTCCCATCCCCCAACCACACTGATGTGAACACCTGGTCACCCCTCATTAATGGAGGATATCCCTCACCTCCTCAACTCCTTTATTTAACCCTCCCATTTCCCTTCATTTTAGGACTCCATATTTTTTTGAAAGCTTTATCCTTGAAAACCCCTTATCTTTGTGATCCCATATCCATTATCCATATTTGAATCAAATCCTAAAATCCATTATGAACTCTCCCATTATGCAAATTCATGCATATTTGAGAGAAAATTAGCCTCACTTGTGAAAACCCTTTGAATCCCCTTTTCAGGTTCTTCCCCCAAGATTGAGAAACTATGGAGCACTCTGATGATGTTATGATGTCAAATTTGTGAGCATACATACAACCAAAATATCCTGGACAAATCAATGCAACAAAGAGGCCACAACAGGGTCTTAGTTGGTTTTCTTTTTTGTTTGTTTGATGCTTCTTTATGTCTTATCTTGATTGCTACACTCCTTTTGTGTTTTGAGTGACTTTAATAATTAACTGCATTCCTTTGCACACATTTCTCTACATGCATTTATAGCATGCCCAATGGGACCCACTTCACGGGTTCACAACTAACATTTTTGGTATTCTAGGCACTTTCTAACACTTGCAGGTTTTGGAGGCTTTTATACGCGAAACAACGGATTCACCTCAGAAAGTTTGTCAATCAACAAAATTGCCAAAAATGAAAAAAAAATATTTTCTAGATTTGATGCCAAATCACTCTATAAAATAATGGATTTTCCATTCTGTGGAATCACTTTGTGAAATAACATATTCACTGAACAACAAAATCGCTGATTAGCACATTCGACAATTAGCGGAATCATCGATCAGTGGAATTGTCAATCAGCAAATTCGCCGATCAGCTGAATTTTTGATTAGCAGATTCATCATTCTACCGAATTTCTCTGTGAAATAGTAGATTCACCATTCTACAAAATCTCTTAGTGAAACAACAGATTTTCCCTTTCATCTAGCAGGTAAGTTGTTTTAAATTCATTTTTTCTAGAGTTATTTCATTACTCAATTTTGCTAATCTACTAACAATTGTTGTTTATCCTATTGTGAAAGAAGACTATTTGCATCTATTAAATACCCCATAAATATTTACATGTGTATTTTCAGGACCGCAAAGAAAGGGGATTTTTTTCAAAACAAACTAATTAATCAACAAACTGCATGTCTTTTTATCGTAGGAACCCCTCATTTAGTGCTTAAAAATGAACAAATTTTTGCTTGATGTGTTTTGAGTGATAGGCACATTTCTATTTATTTAGAGGGCCTACCTCTCAAGAAGCCTATAAGGTCAGGTGAGAGGGAACAACCCAAGCAGTAACGGCTAACGCCAAACATTTCCAAACCACTATATAAAAAATGTGGTTGTGATTAAAGTCACAATCAACATGTGTGAGTTTGTTATACCAGAAAAAATATCCTATAGTATCCTTATGATGCATTAAAATTCATCACTAAAAGACATAAAAAACCTTCTTTGGAAAGGACTGGGAGAGCCCCCTTAATTGGGAATATTTTTTTGAGTATAGCCACCTGAACGGATACCCTTACTAAACAACATTTGTTTTAGTTTTCCAAAAACCCATATTTGTTGGTGTGAAAGGTCAGAGACTAACTAAGATGTCCCACACTTTTGCAGTTCATAGTAGAGATAACAGTTCCTTGGGAATTGATGACCCGTAGAATTTGAAGCTTGGTGTTCCTGAGAAGTGAGTGCACAAATGAGGATCTCAAGCCTCCAAGATTCTAAGTTATCTGCTTTGAATAAGTGTAACTAGAATTTATTCCAAGTGGGGATTTAGCAAATAGTACCCCTTTCACGTTAAGTTGTACATGTGCTTTGGTTAAAAAATTGTTCTTGTGTTTGTATCACATATCTTTTTCCAAAACAAATTTATTTCAGCTTACTATTAGTCATCATACCAAGTTCCCTAGATATGCTCTAATGTTGTGCAGATGGTGCATGTTCCTTTGGAAATATTGAACATACTTAGTGTAGTCATTGTTCATGTTGTTCAGTGGATTTGTTGGTCTGTTTAGTAGATTTGATATCTAATATCCTACAAATATGCTCTGTCAAACCCAAGACCCACTGTTCCACATATATGCTCTGTAAAACCCCAGATCCATTGTTCCACAAATATGCTCTGTGAAGCCTTGAATTTGTCATGTTGTGGGTGTTCCTATTCTTTGGCCAGTTAATTGTTTCTAGAGATACATCTTTACACCTTGACAAGCATACCTCATCCAAATCTTTTCAAACAATACATCCTGTCAGCGTCATCCATTAGTTTGCAAATTTTCTCCTTTTGTAAACAGAGTCTCTTGGCCATTTCGAGCCTACGTTAGTTTCACACCATCTATATCCTCTATATCGCATTTCTCTAAAATCTTTCAGCATTATCCAAATCAAAATCCAAGATCCTTATCAATAAATTCAAAATCATTTTTTTCCTTAACCTCATATCATCAATTTGCCCCACTTACATCCTCATTCGACATCATCTCATAGCTCATTTTCAAACTAGGCTTGTCTAGAGTTTCTTGTCCAATGTCATTGTCATATCACCTTGATCTAGAGGTTTGGTATACCTCAATCATCTTGTATCCTAGGACCATCAGTCTATTCTATAGCTACTATCCAATCCCATCTAGCTAGTATTAGGTGTTTTCAACTCACACCTAAGCATCAATTTTTTTTAGCTTAGCACATCCTCATTTTCCTGCATTTAGCTATCATCATCACCCATTTGTAGTCATTTCTAGAGCATCTTTCACCCATATCATCCACCATATTTAATACATAGTAGGCCATATCTTTCATGCCAACACAAAATCAATCAAAAAAGAGAAAGAACATGGATCCTAATCTTCCCATTGGTTCCTCACCTAGCTAGTGGCCTGATCCTAATAATGCCATGGTTCCCTTTGATCCCCATAACTAGTTTCAACCTGAGGGGGTCCTGGTCAACCAGCCTAGAGACCCTACCCCTAGTACTATGGAGGCCTTCCTTAATCAACCAGGTCATACAGCCATTATTAGGGCCATCATAGGCCAAAATCACCACACTATTGTTGCTAATCTCATATGCGAAGGCACCCCCATTCCATATGAGCTTATGTGATTCAACCCTACACATCCTCTACATGTCCTGGATGACACATTCAACTTTTTCATAGAGAATATTGTTGGCCCTCATCAAAGATCCACCTAGATTGCCACATCCATTCCTCTACTACTCTAGCTAGCTATCACCCAGCCCATAGTGCACAATGTGACACAAAATCTCTTTTCAATTGTGGGAGCTCTGCCCATCAACTTGGCCCAAGCATCTCTAATACAAACATCACAAAATTCTATCCCTTAGGCCACACAAAAAATAGTCACACAACCTGCTACAATACATCCTACAGTCACACAACCAAATGTCATCCAACAAACTATGGTGCAACCAGTAGCCACACCATGTAAACATCACTACCACCTATTCCACCACCACAACAACCATTCCCACATTTCACTATGGGGATTCCACCAAGAGGACCATTGAATCAACCATTAGTGCCTCCACCTCCCATGACTACTATAGTACCATCATCCTTCTACAAAGTGCTTCCGCTTCCCAATTACCACCATTCATGCAGCCGCAACAACCCATACAAATGTAACAACCTACATTTTTTCTCAAACAAACCTAATCCCACAACCCACCTGTTTCGGCACAAGGCCCTCAGGCTTGCACAGGAAGCCTTGTCATCTAATTGGAACCTATCACAAGCACAACTACAAGCTATGGGTGTTCAAACCCAGTCACACTTTTCCAATCCTTCTACTTACTAGCCTACTGTGTAATTTATAGCCCAACCCATTCAACCTCAACAAAGATCCACACTCGCTCCTACATTTTTCAAATACTTGGAAATGCCTTCATCCACCACCTCTCAAGTTGTGCCACCTCCACACCAGTCAAATCCTATGTCTGCTCCCATCAACTACCTTGTACCTCCCCTAGGATCACCTGTACCTAATGCACTTATCCTTTTGCTAGTAGCACCTCCATGTACCCAAACTATGCAGGCCAAACATACACCCATCCCACCTATCCACAATCATAGCAACAACAACAACCACCTTTCTACCAACAAAAACCCAATCCTTAATAAGAATACCTAGCTCAGCAACATTCCTAGCCACCTCCCTATCAAAATTAGGCTCAGCCTCTTTCACAATAACCATGGTAATCTTCCTACCCAGCTACACAGTCTCCTTATCAAACCCCACAACATCCTTCTCAAGCTCCTACCTATCCCCCATCACTATATGACTTGTACCAAGTTTCGGCATCCAACATGATAGGTATACCCACTCCACAACATGTTAATACTAAGTGGGAAGAAATGAATAATTCACTCAAAGAGATACGCGCATGAACATATGCTAAGACCTTCAAGTTTGAAGAGGTTTGTCCATATCCTTTTGACATATCCATTAAATCATTCCCCTTCCCAAAGCACTTCGTGACTCCCCAATTTGATAAATACAAAGGGAGTGATGATCTGATTAGCCACGTCAAAGAATTTTACATGGCTTGTCAAGAGGTTTCCTACAATGACAACTTCCTTATGTGCCTCTTTCCTAAGATTTTTGGAGGATCTTCCTTAGAATGGTTATACAAGATCTCATACGACACAGCCAACACGTTTGCATAATTATATGAGGAATTCATGTCACAGTAAGCACACAACATGCAACATGAACTATCCCTCCTTGATCTTTGTAATGTGAAACATAAGGGGGGAGAAAGTTTAGCCGATTACCTCCAAAGGTGGAAAAACCTATCAACATGATTTCCATACAAACCTCCTAAAAAACATCTGGCCAAAATATTCATTGATAATCTTCATCCCCAAATGGCCCACTACATGCGTATGAACTGTATCCATACCTACAAGGACATCCGAGAGAAAGGGTCAGACATTGAAAAGGGCCTTTTAGATGAGGGCGTTATCAAACATTACAAATAAAATCATTATGACAAGCCTGGTAATGATCACCCATGCTACTAGAACAAGAAAAAGAACGTAGTAGGTGATGGGGACACTGACACAAAGCATGTGAAAGTTGTTATTCCTACCCAAAAAACCTCACTACCTTTATGTCAACCAATGGCTAGTCAGATGAATGCTACCTATCTTCCCCAAGGACAACCCAAACCATGAGTCCAGAACAACCAAAGGCGCACATTCACCCCTTTAGGTGAACCATTAGACATCATCTTCCATAGAATGGCCAAAGCCAATGTAATTGTTTATCTATAGACTCAACCATTTGATGAGTCTGCTCCTAAAGGAGAATGAGTATTTTGATTACCATCACGTCAAAGCACTACAATATTTGAGACCATTTTTTGACAGATATATGTCACTTTTTTGACACTGTCCCATCAGCCAAGCGACAAAGACCAGTGTTGCAGTTTTGGTGTCAAAAACAACAACGATTGTACAATCTGTTGTTATTGCACCGGTACTAACCATCACAATACGAGCCGGCTATGATGGTTATCATGCTGTCATTACATATTTTAGCTGTCTCTATTACGACACGTAGGTGTCACATTTTTTGTGTTAATTGTCACAGTTTGCATCGTCTAAAAACTTTAGCATGCCATCGTTACAGTTTGTGGGCATCAAAAATTACAAGAGACATGCAAAGTATTTTCTATACATGTGACGTTGAGCCATCGGCAATTTCTGATGGCTCGATGTTGCATGTATAGAAAATACGTCTCATGTCTGTCATAATTTGCGTCGGTTAACACAAAAAATGTGATGTTTAGGTGTCGCAATACAAGCTGTTGTTACATATTTTATCTATCACTATTACGACACCTATGCATCGTAGCATGCACCATCTAAAAACTTCAGCATGTTTTCATTACTATTTTTTTCTGTTGCAATTACGATAGACGTGTGACGTATTTGCTATACATGCGACATCAAGTCGTTGGCAATTTCTGACGGTTTGACGTCGCATGTATTTTTTTAGTGTCACTTTAGATTTTTTAAGAGTTTAGTGTCCTAGTGGATAAAGGGAAAAACTAATGTCCTCCCAACTATGACATCATATCTATAAATGGTGAACATGAATATAATTTGCTTTACAGATGGAGGGAGATAATTCAAAGTTGCAAGATTATGAAAATGAGAAACATTATGCAAAGAAAGTGAGCGTATGTGATGTACTTATAACACTCATTCTCCTTAAAAAATGGACTGGCTATTATTTTTCAATCCATTTGTATCTCTACCTACAAGTTGTGAGGGATCAAACTCCAAGCCTGAAATTTCTTAGCATTAGTTGCCAAGGAGTCCATTATTGAAGTTTTGACAACATCACCGCATTATTTTTCTTTGTTTTCAATGAATCACACTTGGGAAAAAAGTGGTGGAAGAGGGCCTGCAATGTGTATCATGAAGGCCCAATGAAGGGGATCCCTATTTCATAGTCAATAGTCCTATGCAACAAAATGAAAAACATCTAATTCCATAAGAGCACATATAATAACTTATGCAATCTCATGCCAGTGAATATACAACGATGCAAAAAAGCACTTAAACATTGATCACTAAATATTATACTTGAGAGGATCAAAATCTAGGGGTAAACATTAAGCTCAATTCCATATTACACACATAATAATAAAACTTGAGCAATTTGATCCAACTTAGCAAAAACATAGGACACAATTGTGAGATCACCAAGAAACTAAGACAATATATCAAGACAGTTAAAATTAAACCAAAACAAATGAGATAAAGAGTGACCTAGACACTTTTTCAATGTGGAAATTGGTGTCTCAACCTTACTTTTACATAAGGCTACTATTATAGTAAGTTTACTTTTGAGCACGGATTGATCCAAGATTTTCCTCAAAGCTATGAATTGGCTAGATAAGAATGCTGGTAAATTTTCATTGCAAGAATCATTTCTAGATTGAAAGATATAAATTTTCCACTTTTAATAGTTTCATTTGAAAGTTTCAAAGTCAATTGTTAAGGCCTTAGAGGCTTCTTATGGACCTAAAAGTGGTCATAACCAGCATAGTGGGTTATAGCTTGATAGAGCACATCATGATCTTGTTGGTGCTTCGAACAATTTGTCAATCAAACTCTCGAATCAAAATTTTTGGCCTCTAGAAGTTGGGTCTCCTGAAATGGGAAACATAAAAAC
>MU224005.1:1982271-2002270 GCA_018584345.1 Thuja plicata
GGCTATAGTAGAATAATGGTGAAAGATGAGTGGATAGGAGTGAATGGGAAGTTGTAACATGGAAAATATACCATTTTAAGATGATCTATGGTGTTGGGATCAAGGTGAGAGGTCTGGTTGGAGTTTTTGTATGGTGGAAGCACTAGGTGCACTAGGTGGCCTAGGATGATGTTGGTGCTAGAAGGCATTGGAACAAGGAAACAAGGAAGTTAAATTGAGTAGTATGGTTTTGGGAGTGATGAAGAGGTGGTGGTTGGTGACCTCATTGATCATGTTTGATAGCAATCCATCTCATATTTGTAACAACTTCTCACTTCCAAAGCCCCCTCAAGGACTCACCTTTTAGGCTACCCCAAGTGCCCCTAGTGCTTCCCAGACACCATATCTTCACTCAAGACTTCAACCTTGATTTCAAATCCATAAATAAACTCCTTATGGCCTATCTACCATGTTCCATCAACCCATTAAGTCTGGATAACCACTTCCTTACCCAACTCTAACATTTAGCCCTTAAAGCTAGTAGCCCACACCAGTCACTATTTTGTCCTTTTCTACAACATTCCCCAAAAAACTAAGGAAACTAAAACATGATTCAAATACCCTTTTGGGATGTTTAAATCCTCCCCAATATTTAGTATTTAATCCTTTGGACCATACCTAAGATCCAATACTCTTGTGACCCCCAAACTAGGCCTAATTCTCCCCATTTACAAAGCAACCCCTAACTCCACTTACTCTCATGACTTCAAAGGATGAAACAGTCCTTCTAGGGGTTAGGAAACAACATATTTTCAACTCTCCAAGGATCTATCCTTTATCTATGGCCTTACGAACTAAACCCTCACTTCTAGGATCACACACCTAGGGTTTGATCAAAAGGATCACACACCTAGGGTCTGATTCATTTTTGTTGACATGTGGAAGAATTTGGTATCGTTACCTCCCACATTAACACACACCTCTCTTTTAAATGGCTATCCCACAATGGGTAATCACAAAAACCAGATTCATCCACAAAATCCATGAAGTCTAAAATTGAAGAACCTACTAAAATGAAATCAAGATCAAGATTAAAGAGCTACAGATCTACATAAGTGAACAAAACAAAATACTACCAATGGTGAACTTCCACTAGTATATTGAAACAAGATTAAAAAATTGGTAATGAAAAATATGTATCTCACACCAAAATAAGTTAAGTCTCATAAACATTTCTAAACTAAAGAAGATTGATTGTGGGTCTAGAATGACATTGAAACTTCCTTTTAGTAGGATATTTACAACAACCAACATTCTAATTTAATTTTTTAAACTAGTCTAAAGTTTCTTTCTCTCATCAGTATTGGAAGGGACATGTACATTGAACAAGATGAATTTTAATGATGAAAACTATTAAACTCTCTTTTCTTCCAATTAAAATTTAGATTTTTAAGGACATTTGGATGAAGCCAAAACATATACCAAAGTTCCAGGTCCTATTTTGTGTTATTATGGACATGAGGAAATAGATTTTTATGGCTCCCAGTTTGTTTGATATTGTTCATTCTTTTCTCCTAATTTATATTTTTTATTACCAAAAATTGAGTTTGGAAGAGAAAACACACACTGTTGTTCTATAGATAAATCTCAAAAAACAAGCAAACAATCCATCCAATGGGATAGCTACTCCAACTAATCCCAAACCCATTTTGAATAAAAAAAATCATTGATTATTAATCTAATCATTGGGTAATTTATGTGAGGTACTTTTCCCCTATGAAGAAAGTTGATGGAAGCTATATATTGAATTTCCAACATCTATATTTGTATATAAAGATTAAGTGTTGTGTTATGTTGAAAATGAATGGTTGTGCACCAATGGCACCAATGTGTATTTGGAAAGATATTTTAAATATCGAAGGATGTATTGTAGATGAAGATGTGTTTTGATTATGAACAATCACTATGTGTTTAAAATTTGTATGTATGATCGGTGCTTGGGATATGTAAATATTGTGAGGAACTCTTAGAACCAATTTTTTTTTCAAAGCATTATGGCATGCATTACTATAGATCAGAATCAATGCAATGGATGCTTTTAAGATCTCCAAAAAACTTCATCCATTGCCACTGCAATGACTTCCCCATCTCCCTATGGTGGCATAGTAACATCATGAACTTAGTTTCAAGCTATGCTTGATTTATATTACTACTTGGCCCCCTTTCAATAAATGTCTATGGAGTGGTATTTCTATTATCAAATCCTCTCTATCCAGGTTGCTTATAATCATGTATTTGAAAAGCATTGGGGATAATGTACTCAATCATAAACCTTTATTTTACATGTCCAAATCCATTCACAAATAGGAAAAGTAAAAGTCATGGTCAAGGGATTCTACCACTCTCCAATGCTTCACATGATTGATAACCTTTGTATTTTCTACTCTAAGTCCAGGAGAGGCCATGGCCGTGAAGCACAAAACCAAACCCCTTTATTTATTTATATATCTATATCTTTTTATGCTAAAAATCCTATCCTTATTTATATTATATAAAATGTATAGATGTATAGTAATTGTGTATGTATATATACAATGTATAGATGTCCTCATGCCTATATCTTGTGCATCTATGCACTCACTTTTATGAAGCTAAATGTATGTATATATGTAGATACAATGGGTCTGATATTAATAATATACATACAGAGATGCCTAATACAGAACAATAGATCAAAATAAAATGGTTTCTTATAACTGTGGATTTGAAAAATTTTAGGGATTCTATACTTATTTATAAACCTCAACTTTCACTTGGTAAGCCCATTTAAAATATTGCATTATAAAATACTTACAAGCTTATTTTTTAAAATTTAACAATACCTCCTCTAAAATGCATACATACACAAAACTAGTGAACAGTAATCGAATATATGTTTGACCCTTCAAGTTCTTGCATAGGTTACATTTAGCAACCACAGGGATCTCGATTCTCAATCCTATGGAAAATTGATAAATGAAAATGTCCACCAATCACAAATATTTAATATTTGAGGGTTTTCTAGATCAAGCTAAAGAAAATGATAAATTATAAAACAAATAAAGAAGAACTGGAATTCATAGTAGATGGGTGTTGGAGATTTTTACTCACCTTGCGATGAAGCCAAGAACTGGTTTCTCACCTTCAAATTTTGAAAAACCTATTACCAAGATCAATGAAAACATGTATGAGGTTATTCAAATTGAAAAATATAGTTTGAAAAGTCATCAATGTATAAAGGGTACACAAACAATATTAGCGGTAAAATGGTTAACAAACCTCAGATATAGTAAAAGTTGGGAATCAAAAATTGTAAAACAAGACGTGTCCTCAAACTCATGAACAAGCAACGAAGGTAAGTAGCATGGTGTCCTCTAAATCATGGGGGACATATCCTCGGCAAGCATCTATGTGGTTGTGTTACTAGGAAAAACCAAGCTCATCATTAGGGCCCTCTTTCACTCGCATGCACAGCTCAATCACAAATGAGCCTTTCTTTTTCCTTTTTTTGTTTATAATCAAGAGGGTGTCACAATTACAATGGTATCATCACTATTACGACAGCATCGAGGCTACTTGGAAAAAAAACACAAAAATCACACACAAATGGTAGCACCGTCGCAAATTGGCATCAAAATTTGACCCCAAATGTTGTAGTGAAGGGAACACCACTATCAAATGCATAAATCTCAAGCATTACATTCAATACCTCATAGATCATGAGGATATTAAATTTGAGCCTCCAGCACAAGTGTCACCAAATGCAAATCTGCAAATATACCAAAATGTATTCCTGAAACATGATACAGGAAAAGGCCCAGCTAACGCTAATCAAAAGCCACCAATCCAAAGAAATAGAAAACAAGGTGACCATGGTGATGGTAAAGACTACACCAATGCTTATATCAACTATGAGAACCTTGTTGGATGTGTCACTCAATTTGAGCCTTTTGTTGCATGATTCATGTCAGAGGTCTAGATAACAAGTGCACAATTACTACATGATGAGGAAGAATATTCATTTTTGGTGCTTCTACCACACCTTCCTCTACAACATAGTATAACCTTTTGGAACACCTTGAGAATACACCTATACAAATCTCCATCCTAGACCTTCTTCGCACATCACCCATCCATCAAGAGATCCTCACAAAATCCTTACAAGATTCATGTGTTCCAGATAAAATTGATCCTATACGCTTCTAAGATCTTGTGGGTCACCTATCAATGATCTGTGGCTTATCATTCAGACCATGTGACATGCCACCTATCTCACAAGATCACAATCTTTTGCTTCACATCACTGTCATGGTCAACTCATTTGTAGTTAAGAGAGTCCTGATAGATAATGGTTTGGCCTTAAATCTATGTACTTTAAATTTTGTCACACAAGTGGGGTACAATGAGGATGATATAGAACAACAAGTCATCACCATCAAAGCATATGATAACCTAGAGTGTACCTCTGAGGGTACTATTTCACTTCCCATTAAAGTGATCCCAACAATGAAAAACATAGTATGTCATTTTTTTGTTCTTGATCTCCCCTTTAACATCATCCTTGGTCACCCATGGATCCATGCCATGTAGGTGGTCCCCTTCACATTTCATCAATGTGTTATGTTCCTCCATGATGGCACTGAAATCGCTATCCATTTCAATCCCCAACCTTTCACATTTTGTCATGTGTTAGAAGCATCATTCCCCCATTCAACCCAAAGTCTCAGAATTGATATTGGTACTTTTGTGGCCAGCTCTTCCCATTCTTATTATGATCCTAAAACCATACTTGTCTCCACTCTTTCTAGCATCAAGATCAACAATAGAGGTTGTGGAGAATACAACTTTTTAGATGCATTTTTTGCAGGGGCATTTCCCCTTGACCCTCATACCCAAGGACGTCTATCCCATCAAGATAAGATGAAACAAAAGATTCCTCATCTCAAGAAAATTGGGAAATCAACATTCCTTTCTAGTGGGGCCTTAAATGGAGAGGAAATGTAGGCAGATATAAACAAATGGTTGTACGACAAGGCTCCATCTCCTGCCACCACACTCCTTGAATACTTCAAGGAAAAATATCCCAAACCCCAAAAACTCACTACTGAGAAATGGGATTATCAAGGTAATGGTTTGGGCTGAGAAGAAATAGGAATGAAGGCTTCTCTTGAACCTTGTATCCGCCCGAGAAACCAAGGTCTTGGATTTGGCTTAACCTCGACTGGGGGAACCTAGGAGACTGACTCCACCTTTCTAAATGTCTAGGGTGACTTTGTTAAGGTCAAGACATTCCTGAAGAGGAATTTAAGAGATCCTATGATGATATATCTAGTGACAAAACCCTTTTAGGAGACTCCATTCTTCACCAATCTCCATCAATTTTGTTGACCTTCCACTCATACATCCTGAACTAATAGACTAGGATATACCAAGCGTCATCCATTTTGACATGTTCCAAATCAAGGATGCACTCCTAGAATTCATGGGAGAAGCATAGCCAAGACAAGACTAGGGGCATGACTCTGCACATGTCTACAAGTTGGATCCTTGTGCATATTTTGGGGAGGAGGAGAGCCATAGTCACAAAAATAAAAAATGAAAAAGAACAACATGAGTCTCCTAGTGAAAACCCCTCTGGGGCACTTATTGACTCTAAAAAGTAAAGAAAAAGGATGTATCCTCTGGTGAAAACCTCCTAGAGGCTCCAGAGGATGAGGACTCTCCTCTTCCTCTTATTCATGATTATCAACTAGAAACATCATCTATTCTCATTGAGGATACCAATCCTATCAACTTGGGAATAGAGGAATGTCCATAAATCACATACATTGCATCCGCACTATGAGAAGCTGAGGAACTGGGATTTGAGTCCCTCCTCAAGGAATCATCTATCAACTTTGCATGGTCTTATTCTTATATGTGGGTTTAGATCCCAATCTAGTATTCCATTATCTCGCAGTTGATCCAAAGGCTAAACCGCTCAAGCAGAAACTCCAAAAAATTCACCCAAAGGTGGCACTGTTGGTTAAAGCAGAGCTTGAAAATTTGTTAGATGCCACCTTCATTCAAGCCATAGATTACTCAAAGTGGATCTCAAATATGGTACTTGTATCTAAACCTTCAAGTCACATCATAATATGTAAATATTTCAGAGACCTTAACAAAGCTTTTCCTATGGATGACTTCTCGTTACAAAACATAGATATGCTAGTGGACCTTACATCTAGACATGAGATTCTATCACTCATGGATGGTTTCTCTAGCTATAATCATATACGTATTTTAGAAGAGGATCAACATAAAACAACATTCATAACCCCATGGGGTACCTTTTGCTATAACGTCATGCCATTTGGTCTAAAGAATATAGGGACTACATACCAGAGGGCCATGATTGTCATCTTATATGACATGATTCATAAGATCCTTGAAGACTAAGTGGCTGACATACTAGGAAAGTTAATAACATGAATTGATCACCTCAAAATTCTTGAATGTATATTCAATCACCTTCAAAAGTATCAGCTAAGGCTTAATCCAAAGAAATGTGTCTTCAATGTAACTTTAGGTAAACTCTTGGGTTTCATTGTTTCTCGGTGGGGTATAGAGATAGACCCCAAGAAGGTTAAGGACATAATGGAAATGCCTCCCCTGAGGACTCTCAAACAACTTTGTAGCCTATAGGGAAAGCTTCAGTTTGTTCATAGGTTTATATCACAACTTGCAAATAAATGTCAACCCTTCACTCATCTACTTCTCAAGGAATTTTCCTTTCAATGGGATTCTCACTATTAGGAGATTTTTGAAAATATCAAGGAATATATAGAAAATCCACCAATCCTCATACCGCCCATTCCTGGAAGACATCTCATTCTATACATATCAACTACTACAACAGTGTTGGGGGCACTTCTTTCTCAATTAGATGGTGACAGAAAAGAAAGAGCCATCTATTACATCAGTCATACCCTTGTGAGTTATGAACTTAATTATTCCCCCATGGAAAAAGCATCTCTTGCAGTGGTTTTTTCCACTCAAAACCTTTGACACTATACGCTAATTCATACACTCAAGCTCATATCCAAAGTCGACCCACTCAAGTACTTACTTTCTTGCACTACCCTCACAGGCCGTATGGGTAAATGGGTTATAGTATTGAGTGAGTTTGATATCCAATATATGGATCAAAAGGAAATTAAGAGACAGGTCCTTGTTGATCAGTTGGCCAAGGCCCCTTTGGTAGATGCATACCCTCTAACAATGGAATTTCCTGACGAACATCTCTCCATGGTTGAAGAACAACCTCCCTGGAAATTATATTTCAATGGTTCATACACATCTCATGGATTTGGGGCCAGAATCCTTTTTTTCACCCCTCAAGGTGATTTCATCCCAAAGGAATTCAAGTTGTGATTCCCCTGTACCAACAACATCGCAAAATACAAGGCTCTTCTTTCTGGTCTCAAGAATGAAACATCACAGAGCTACAGGTCTTCAAAGATTTACAGCTTATCATAAAACAAGTCATGGATGAGTTCCAAACAAAATATGATAAGTTATAACCATATAAGGAAATGGTAGACACAATGAAAAAAACTTCCAAGCTTTTCATTTTACATATTTTCCTAGGTTATAGAACAAAGCAACTGATGCTATGGCCACCATTGGCTCACTTCTTGAGATCCCACGAGATGCTACAAAATATGATTTCTTAGCCGAGCGTCTCTACACACCTGCTTATGAGATCATTGATTCTGAAACAATAGGTGTCTTGGTTGGTCCACAGACCACATGGTACCATGACATCTATGCCCACTTAAAGGATGGTATCATATCCCCCCATCTCACTCGTACCTAACGACAAAACCTTATTCATCATTCATCTCATTATACCCTTTTCACCAACACCCTATATCGTTGAGGCTATCAAAATGTACTCTCTCAGTGTTTAGACACTAATGAGGCCACCTAGAATTACAAGAGGCTCATGCTAGGAATTTTCGTGCCCACACGAGTGGTATGGTTTTAGCCAAACAACTTCTTAGAGCAAGATATTATTGGCCTATAATGGAACATGATGCATGTGAGTTTGTAAAGAAATGTCTACCATGTCAACAACATGTAAATATTGTCCATGTTCCAGCACATGACTTACAGCCCATCAGGCCTCCATGACCTTTCTCATGTTGGGGCTTTGACCTCATTGGTAAGATAACCCCCCTCTCTTCTGATGGACACAAATATATTATAACTGCTACATAATACTTCACAAAGTGGGTCGAATCAATTTTGTTGACCCTCACTACTGGTGTCTAGATATCCAAATTTATCCTCTATCATAACCTTTTCCATTTTGGCATCCCCTCAACCATATTCACTGATCATGGTGCACCATTCAAAAATAATCATATGGATGATCTGTGTGAATACTTCTACATACACCACCACTATTCTAGCCCATATTATCCCCAAGATAACTACCAAGCTGAGGCAACAAACAAAACTATTTTGAAAATCCTCAAAAAGGTTGTCAATGATTCTAGTCGTGATTGGTACCTCCAAATCTATCCCTCCCTCTAGGCATATTGTACTTCCATCTGTAATCCTACTAGCACCACTCCATATTCCCTCATATATGGTGTTGATGTCATCTTACTAATTGAGTTCAAGTTGTCATCTCTACTTGTTTCATTGAAGAATCTAGTCACTGATGAAGATTATTGCGTGGTGTGGCTTACATAGCTAGATCTATTATATAAGAAGAGAAAAAATTCCTATGACCATCTATTTGTATATCAAAATAGGCTCAAGAGGATTTATAATAAGAAAACTCATCCTCACCACTTTCAAGTGGGCAATTAGGTCCTCAGGGAGAATCAAAAGGTACAACCCCACCATGAGAAACAGGGCAAGTTTGAACCAAATTGGCTTGGTCCCTATGTAATTACATCAAACTATGGTTCAGGGACATATCACTTGTCAACTCCAGAGGGTGAACCATTGAATGACCCCCTAAATATCATTTATTTGAAACAATTCTATGCCTAAGTCGTAAAGTGTACCCCACTTGGTAAAAAGTCAAAAATCATAAAAAAAATTAGAGAGAGAGAGAGTACAATGATGAAAACCTGGCAATAAACACCATGTGTAAGGGCCTTTCCATTATCTTTCAAGTCCTTGTTTTCCCTCACATTATCCTTCATTCCCATGCACATATCCCTTCACCAATACTTATCTCCCATCCTATCACATATCTGTCCTTACCTATATTCCCTTGGTGTTCCACTATCACACGTGCGCATTGTATAATGACCTACTATCCTAGTTCCTGAGCTTTGTACCTATTTGATTGTCTATAGCATCCATTTTATCCCTTTTAATTCTTGTATATTTGTCTTTCATGTGCCTCTACATAGATGTTGTATATAGCGTCTGTAATATCTTCCTTTTTTTAGCTTCATGTCATCAAGAACTTGATCCTCTTCCATCTTGCACTTCACCAAACATCTTTGAGTATTCATGTCATCATGATTTACCTCACTATCCTTTTGTCCAAATACTACCACACACATTCATTCAGTCATCAATCTTTGTAGGATGCATCCTTCCTCAACCAAAACAACATCAGTCCTATCCATCGGTCACCCTTTGGCAAAAGATATTTGGGGCAATTGTTATGACATTAATTTCTTTTTTTGGTCTGTGTGCATCTATTTTTTTTATCTTCTTTGTTTACCTCCTCAAATTAACTATGATCATTTATATCATGGTGCATTGTAAATGGTTAAACTTGGGGCAAGATCTTGATCTTCCTTTTTGTTTTCAGGTCAGTTAGATATGACCCTTGCATGTTTAAATGTGTGATCCTTGTGTTCACATGGTGCACTTGGGAAATATCATTTTATTTTGGATTCCCCAACATCGAATCCACCCCAATTTCTTTCTTAGGACTCTGGCATGATGCTGGGGAAATCCTTGCGTGATTTTTATGTCAAGTCTTATGCCTTTGATACAACATCACCTTGGTTTTTTATACTCTGGTTGCATAATATCATAGGCTAAAGAAAATTAACTGCTCACTACATAAACAACTCCCCTTTAGGGTTCTCATGCTCAAGCTCTTCCCCCATCCTTAATCATCCATAAGCTTTCATTCCCATTGACTTTTTCCCTCTTCCCTACTCCTCATAATTAGGAATGTACACATGTGTCTTTGAGTTATCTTTATCCTAGTTGGAATCTTGTTATGTATGGATTTATGATTTCATTCACCCCTAAGTTCATTTGCATCAAATTTAGGCACATTTGCATTATATTCTTTCAGTTATCATGTATTTTCATTTATTAAGTGCATCACATTGCATTATATTTAGACCCTACATATACATATGAAACCATAAGATTAAATACATTCAAATCCACGCATCACATCCAGCATACTAGATGTCAGTATAGAATCATGATATAAGAATAATAATGAAAGCATCACATCCTGAATCATATCACATTAGCCTAACATCATATGTAAGCATCCATCATAAACAATAAACATCATATATAAGCATCCATCATAAACCGTAAACATCATATGTAAGCATCCATCATAAGCAGTAAACATCACATAAATGTATCCATAGGTCACCGTCCAATGTCCATCATATATATATATATATATATATATATATATATATATATATATAAAGTTTTTAAATACTCAGTCCGTAATACATAAGTATGTCACATCAAAATTATCATGTATACATCATAAATCATGTACATCTCTGTTGCATATACATGAGCTCAAAATGTCACTCATAACAAGGCTCTATCTAGGCCCTCTCTAGAATCACTCCAGTCACCTCCTTTATCAGTCATGGTGTTTGTGCCTTTATGTCTTGATCATGTCCTCCATCACCCCCTTAGTCCCTAGATCCCTCTACAAGTGTTTGTCCTTGTACCCCCTCCATTGTCCCACTCTTCCCTATCAAGAGACCCCCTGATGGATTCTCATCCTACCTCCTGACACCTATAGCTCTTCTCTCTACCCCTGGAGTAACTTCAATGTCCTCCTCCTCTGACCTCAATGACCATACCAGAGTTTTGGTCTTGTCTCCTAGTCCTTTTTTCCTCACGTGCCTCACCACTCCTATACTCAGTCTTGTAGGTATCTGCGGTAGAGCCATGAGTCATACTGACCTATGCAGAGAACTATTGCTCCTCTTTGAGTGCCTGCTACTCCTAGTTGATCTTCCACTATTTTGTGATGATCTTCTACTCCTGTCGGAACCACCACTCTGGCTCAAACCCCCAATCCTTCTAGGTCTCACTAAGGGTATGTATGTCTTTCTCCTGTCAGCTGTAACTGAAATCTCATAAGCTACCCTATACTAGCTTGCCTCTCCCTTCAGCTCCTCTATACGCTATTCCTGCTCTGCAATCAAGCCTACCATCCTCTCACTATCTCCTCTCCCTGTGGCTCCTCCGCCTAGCCTAGCCTCATCCCTCTCTTTTACTGTCCTCAAAATTTCAACTTGTGTGGGTGAAAATGAATAGGAAAAGTTGCTTTTTCCCTATTTAAGAGTTATTTTTTAACCCTAATATTTTACCCTTTTCCCTTCTTTTAGTCTCCATTTCCTCATACAACTCTAATTTTGGCGTTGTTCGCATCTACAGATTCATATTTTTTCCCCCTTTCCTTTTTTTCCTTTTGTGACATGTTTCCTCTCTTTTTGAGAGCCCATCTGAGCACTTTTCTCTCCCATCCATCCTCTCGAGGGGGCATCACCTAGTGAGTTTAACTCATTCCTTTCATCTAGAGCATTTCATCATTTCTTCATGCAACCTGCATTTTATTTTTCTTCGAAAAGATGTTATTTTAATGTTGTCAAAGAGGGGAAAAATGTAGAAACCCAAATCTAAAATGTAATTAATTCATTTAATTAATTACCCATCTTCTATAGTCTTAGGTAAATTAATTTATTTAATTTATCTAATGTCCCTATCCTATTTAATTAAATGAACTTTTATGTTTATTTAATTAAATAATTATTACCCATTCCTCTATAGTCACTATATTAATTAAATAGTTTATTTATTTAATTAATTTCCCCCTTTTCCCAATCCCTCTAGATAAATTAATCTAATTTATCTAATTCCCAAATATAATTAATTAAATAAACCTATGTTTAATTAAATATCCCCTTTTCTCTATTTTGAATTCAAAATAAATCAAAATTCATATTCATATCCTCTCATCCACTTGCATTCTCCTACTTGTCCCACTTGCATTACTAATCCTGTCTTATTTAGATAAATGTCATATTTATCTAATTAATCCATATCCTCTCCTAATCCCCATCCACTTGCAAAATCCTAACCTACCCACTTGCCCCCTAAATAACCTAGCTCATTAGCCTAATCCCCCTGTAATCGTTTGCACATTCCTAAGCATGAGGATTAGGGAAGCAAATTCCAACTTTGCTTCCTCCATCCTAATCCTCAACAAACTTGTTATAAAGCCCCTATTAATGAGGTTGTACTTTGGGGCTTTAAGACATAAATTTAATTAATTTCAAGTCTCTTTCCCCATCCCCCAACCACACTGAGGTGGACACCTGGTCACCCCTCATTAATGGAGGATAGCCCTCACCTCCTCAACTCCTCTATTTAACCCTCCCATTTCCCTTCATTTCAAGACTCCATATTTTTTTGAGAGCTTCATCCTTAAAAACCCATTATCTTTGTGATCCCATATCCATTATCCATCTTTGAATCAAATCCTTCAATCCATTATCAACTCTCCCATTATGCAAACTCATGCATATTTGAGAGAAAATCAGTCTCACTTGTGAAAACCCTTTGAATCCCCTTTTCATGTTCTTCCCCCAAGATTGAGCAACTATGAAGCATTCTAATTATGTTATACTATCGAATTCATGAGCATACATACAACCACAATATCCTAGACAAATCGTTGCAACAAAGAGGCTACAACGAGGTCTTAGTTGGTTTTCTTTTATGTTTGTTTGATGCTTCTTTATGTCTTATCTTGATTGTTGCACTGCTTTTGTGTTATGGGTGTCTTTAATAATTAACTGCATTCCTTTGCACACATTTTATCATAGTTTATAAAATGTTATCCATATTTGATAAGACAAATTTTATCATAGTTGATCTACCTACTGATGTTAGCCATTTATCTTTCCATGATTTTGCTTTCTTGTCTACTTTTTGAATGATACTATCCCAAAGGTTAGATTCCTTAATCCTATTATCTAATGGTAAGCCTAAATATTTTCTAGGTAATCTACCTTTTCTAGAGTCTAAGATCCTTAGGATTGCATTTTCAGTACTCGCTTGAGTTTTGAGGAAAAAAATCTCTAATTTGTTTCTATTAATAACTTGGCCAGAAGTAATTGACTACTTATTTAATACTAACTTTAAATTTTCAGCTTCTACTTTATCAGCACGTCCATTTAACATAGAGTCATCACCAAATTGTTTGTGAGTTGTGGATTCAAGCTGGCTGATTATTTTAATACCTTTAAGGTCACCTCTAATTCTAGCATTTGTTAAGGATCTACCAAATGCTTCAGCCAATAATGAAAAGGAATGGGGAAATAGGATCCCCTTGCCTTATTCATTGTGAGATTTCAAAGAAACCTTCAGGATTATCATTAACTAAGATAGATATTCTAGGCGTTGCAATACATTCATATACAAGGTTAATCCATTATTTAGAAAAACCAAATGCTTCCAAGAATTTACGTAAGAATCTTCAATCAACCATATCATATGCTTTTATAATATCCAACTTTAATAGCATACTGGGCTCTTTGTTATTTTGGACAGTGTGAATTAGCTTCTTGAAAAAGTATTACTCCATCTAGGATAGATCTACTAGGTACAAAGCCAGTTTGCTCATCGGCTATAATAATAGGAAGAAAGGTTTTCAATCTATTAGCTAGGATTTTAGTGAAAGTTTGTAAAGAGTATTGCAAAGGGAAATAGGTCTAAATTCCTCCATACTCCTAGTTTCATCTTTCTTTGGTATAAGAGTGAAAAAGGTATTATTGATTTCTTGAAGCAATCTACTAGAGTTTCTAGAAACTTTCATCACCTTAGTCATTTCATCACCCATAAAAGACTAACATTTCTGATAGAAAACAAAAATTGGGAACCCATCTAGTCCTAGGGCTTTATTAGGATGAATTTGGTTAAGGGCTTTCTCCATTTCATCCTTAGTAATCTTCACTATCAGCCTTTGATTGTGTTCTTTACTAAGAAGCTTAGGGATATTTAACCAAATATCTTCTTGGACATACCTATTCGACCCATCTTTATTTTTTAATAAATTCTCAAAATAATGGACAACTTCTTTAGATATTAACTGTGGAAACTCCACTCCTATTGATTTATTAATCCTACTAATGCTATTAATTTGCCTCTGATTTTTAGAGCTATTATTAATTTTTTTTGTATTTTTGTCACCTTCATCTAACCAAGTTTGCCTTGATTTTTGCTTCCCAAAAACCTCTTCTTTAGCTAAAATACCTTTCTATTATTGCAACAGTTCTTTTTCTTTTAGGTAGCAATTTAAGTCCATGCCCTCTTTAATTATTGTCTCATTAAGATCTTTTAACTCTAATTATGTATTTAGTTTAGCCTCGTGAATATTACCAAAAGAAACCCTATTCCATTCTTTTAGTTTTATTTTTATGTTTCTAAGCTTACACATAAGCATATATTCCCTAGAACCTTTAAAGCTTGATTCAATCCATCATTGTTTAAGCATATCTAAGATTTTAATATCTAAGAACCACATTTTTTCAAATCGAAATGGATTTTTATTTGGTTTGATATTTTTAGAGATCACCAGAGCCAATGGGAAATGATCAGATCCTTAAAATGGAGGGATAAATTATTCGAGGTTAAAATCAAATGTTGTTAAGCTACCTTTAAACATGAATCTATCTAACTTTTCTTCTATATTACTAAAATTTTCTCTCCGATTTGTCCAAGTGAAAATGTCATTAGTTGTTTTAATTTCCATTTAGTTATTCTTATCAACCCATTCTTTAAAATAAGTCATCTTTAAGGAACCTCTTCCTATCCTACCTCTTTTTTCATTCTAGTTAAGAATTGTAGTAAAATCTCCTCCAATGATAACAAATGAATTCTTATATTCCAAAAGGAAATTCTCTATCTCTTCCCGAACCTTTAATTTCTTGGTTAAACATATTGACCCATAAATATTAATTACTATAAATGAAATTTTACTTTGTGTATTTTGATTATCCCTCCTATCCAAAACCTAGACCTAATTTTTCTTTTAAATACAATTTTCCTAGGATCCCAGAGTAAAGCTACTCCAGCTGAGGCACCTAAGGTTGCTTCCCAATAAGTCTCTAAATCCCCAATTTCTTCCCTAAAATGTTAAGATCTTCCTCTCCTAATTTAGTTTCTTCACTTGAAGAATGCACTCAGCTTCAAAAGTCTTTAAGCATCTTTTTAAGATGTATTTCTTGTTAGGGGAATTTAATCCCCTAACATTCCATGTTATTAACTTCATGAGGATAAGGGAAGGCTCTTCCCCTTCCCAGTGTATATCATTGTTAATTTAGCCTGTCCTGCCGCATTTGCCAGAATATTTCTTATTTGTCCTAGAGATTTTATCCCTCTCTTTCTTGGTATTTTAGCACAATTTGGATTATCCTTTCCTTTTTTTGTTAAAGCTAGACCCATGCTATCTCCTAAATAAACTTCCTCTAATTCCTCATTTTATCTTACTATTATCTCCTTTTGTTCCTTATCTTGAATACAACCTATCAAGTTCTCTAGAATGAGTTCATGACTATTTTATTAATCAACATTCTTAGGAGGATACTCTAATCCTAAAAACTCATATATCTCCTCATCAAGGTAATCACCATCATTGTTATGTTACAAAGAAGCAATTTGGTTCAAAATTCTTGTATCTAATTCATTTTCTAATTTAATATTACAAATCTGTAAGACATTACCTTCCTCGATGCTTTTTAGTTCTGAATTTACCATTTCTTTCATAGATTCAGCCTGGTTTAAAATCTTAGGAAGGGAAAGTTTATATATTTCTACATCTATATTCTATAACTCATCTTTTTGATCCAGATGATCTAGATAGCATAAAGGTTTTGTCTTACACTCTACCTCATTTTTTACCAAATCTAGAAATATTTCCCCTTCTTCCATTTATTCATGATTCACAGTCGATGGTGAGTCCTCAGCTCGTCTATTCATTTGTACACTACTTCTGCTAGGGCTAGGAACTACTGAATTTACATTATCTAAAGTTTTTGTTTCTTTATGGAGAATAGTTGGGGAGATCGTAGAACCTCTAAAATGATCTTCATCCAAAGAGTAACTATCCTGAGATCTTGAATCATCTAAATCACAACTATTTTTAAGATTTTTCTCAAGTAGGGTGAAGGTTCACAAAATTATAGATTAATTTTATATAGTTCACCTTCTATTCTTAATTTAATGGTTCACAAATAATTTATTGTGTTCTCTATTGAAACTGCAAATTTAATGTTTGAGTTCTATAAAAATATCTATCTAACTCAACCATTCTACCTATATTATTAGCAATCTCCATAATAATTTTATTATGAACAATTTCAACAGGAAGATTCAAGAGTGATACCCATCATATCATTTCTAGATTTTCCACCTTTTTGGAGTTAAAATTACTACACCAATCAATAAATAAAAAACCAAAATCCTTAAAATTAGGGCAAACACCATCCAAGAGAGATTTTTAACGATTTATCTATACAATCTAAGTATAAGAAATTGTTGTGCAAAAGAGTTATACTTACATGTCCTGGGAATGTTAATTTGAACCATTCTGCTATGTTGTCGAGAGAACAACCATATCCTAGGCATTTAGCATAGAGTCCGTGCATTCTAAAATGATTTCTCATACCTTCAGTATAAGTAATTTTCTAGTATCATTTTGATATCCTCTGTGGATTCAGGTAGTTTTTCTTTCACAGGTTCAAGTTTTGATTTTTTACTAGGGTAGATTGGAGAAGAGATGATCAATTAATCAATTGAGGTGAATGGGTGATCTTCATCAATATAAGTTTTTTAATGAAGTTTCACATGATAAAGTGACTCTACCTTCTATACTTTTGATGTTGCACAAGGCATAGCAGGAGATAAATACATTGTGGGAGTACACCAAGCATGAAGAAAAGAGACAAACGTGCAATGATGCAATCACCAACATGTTTTACCCTTACACATGATCCAACGAGGAACAACCAAACAGATGAAGCCCACCCTGTGGAGACTTAGCCAGGTTCTTTCAATCAATCATGTTTCTAGTGGGTAGGTGGGGTGGTTAAGGCAATTGTCAAGTCTTGGCGCCCTACTATTCGGCTGGGGTGCACTTCTTTTATTGGGTGGGGGGGTTGAAGAAGGTGGGGGGCTTCCAACCCATCTCCTCCCACCCACCCCAACCTTCGTAGGGGGTCCCATTCAAACATCCTTCTTTTCTTGGGCCCTACTCTTGGGAGGTGGTGCACTCCCCATGTTACATATAGAATCTGCTGGAATTAACTCCTGAATAGTAGGGGCCCACCCATGTTACGTATAGAATCTAGCCCAACTATATTTGGGGAATGAAAAGTCAACGTGTCATTTCCCAACCCTTAGGCTATCCGGGTGGGAGGGCAACGACCCCTTAAAATAGAAGTGTGGGTGGTTCATATGCAGGGAAAATATATAAGTTTTTTATTGAAGTTTCCCTTAGGAGAGTTTCTAGGAAGGGATTGCCCTAACAAATAAGGTATAATTGAAGGATTATATAGAGCCAAAGCCTTAGAAGGAAATTTAGATAGAATATTATCAGGAGCATTCAAAGCATCGAAGGAATTATGAAGATTTAAAGAAATAGAAGGGTTTTGTGTGTATAAGCTAAATGTGGCCTTCTTATTTAACCATACACTTCAACATAGTCTTTGTTCATCAGCCTCATACAGAATTGAATATGAGTTATTCATCCTGCATGCATGTATGATTCAACCTGTTTCCTTCTATTCAGACAGGGTTTTTGAATGGCTCTCAAAATGAGAGTCTCACAACCTAGACCAATCCAAGAATGAAGGATTTTTCTCCATGAATGCAATGCAATGTAATGCAAGATTAATCTAAGAACATGAAAGATGCAAGATTAACCTAAATGATATTAAACTAAGACATGATAAGAAATATGAGATTAATCTAAGAAAATGAAGCTATTCTATTGCAAATGAGCTTAATTGAAATGAGATGGTGAATTCTAAAATGTAGCACAATTCTTTATTCTAACAATGTATATGAATGATTGGGGCCTTGAATGAGAAATGAGAGTCCTTTTATAGACCGAGAGTCTGGTTAGAATAGAAAGTTTCTTTTTTTGAAATAAAACAAATAGAAAAGCTAGTTCAAAATAGAAAGCTTTCTTTAAAAGAAAACAATGAACTATTTTCTCTTTTTAATTTTAATTGTTTTATTTCTCTTTTAACTGTTTGCTTTCTCTTTAAAGCAGAGTTAATTCAAAGTTTCTATTTCTAAATAGGAGAGAAGATTTTTGAGAGAATATTTAATTAAATAAATAGAATATGACCTCATAAATGTATTTTCTCAATTATCTAAATAATTAAATTCAATTATTGAAATGAGGATATTTATTTAATAATTAAATATTATTTAATTCATTTTTATGTGTTTTAGCTAAAAGGGGTGAATTTAATTTAATTAAAGTGCTAGGACTTTATAATTAAATTAATTTGATCATAAGCTTTGTTTAGCCAATTACAATTGATATTTAGGAATTAAATATAATGTATTATTAATGCAGATTTAGGATTTTCTGCATTTGACACTTAGGTCGAGTAGAGTCAGGGTTGAAGCAAGAAGATGAGTCCACTTGACTAGAAACTTTCATACTTAGCCAAATTCATGAAATCACACTCAACAAAATAGGTTCCCGCTTAGAATGAATAGGGTCTCATTTAGCTTTGGGGTCCTGAGCCTAAAATTTTAGAAACGGGGTCCCGTTTCAAAATGGGATCCTGTTTCAAAAAACAAAATAGGATCCCGTTTCAAAACAATGTCTCATTTTGAAAAATGAAACGGGACCCCATTTCAAAACGGGGTCCCATTTTGAAAAAATATTATTTTTTAGACAAAACCTTCCATCGATTCATTTATACGCTATGAATTTGAAAAAAGGTAAATGGGGTAACGTTTACTAAACGAGAGCTCATTTCTAAAAAAATTGAATTTCAAGCCCTCTTTTACTGTTGGCTTTTGGTTTGGAAAGAGGCTTGGGTAGCCTAACCATAGCGTTGGACCTGGTTTAACCTGCAACTTGAAGGCTCTACTAGTGTCCATACAAAATAAGGACTTTAGACAGATATCTGAAGACTTTTTCAAAGGAATATTTTGACAAAATAAAAACCCATTGTAGATCAGACTGCGCAAGTTCCAAATATGTAATTTGTTTTAAAATTTGATTAAAATTTCTATTTTTCATTGAATTTCTACTGAAATAGGTCCACAAACTAGAGATAATAGGAAATTTTGTTATTTTAATAAAAAAAATTATTTGAAAGTTTCTTGCAAAAAAAATTATGACACCAAACTAGAGACAATTCTACACACTTTAAAAAAAATAAAAAATAAAAAATCATATGTTTTGGTCCAATTATGCTTGTCGTACACGAGAGATTTTTGTAGGATTTGAGAAACATGCAAATCCACAGAACCTGTATACACCTGCATGCAAATGACTTGATACAAAGTAGAAGCACAAAAATGAAAAAGCAGAACTCAGAGATGCTCAAAAGAAGAGTCACGATATTATTCTCTCTAAGATATCAAATAACATTACAAAGTTCAACCTATAAAGGTGAACAAACCCTAAAACATAAAAGCTAGGTTGCGCAATATA